>BMAO01020213.1:0-162935 GCA_019973975.1 Trichonephila clavata
CTTCAAATTACGGATTTTAAAGGGAAATCAGTAACTTTGGCGATAAAAAAAAAAAAAATGCGAGTGAAAAAATTACTTTTTCGTCCTCCCATTCATTATTGTTGCCTATTTTCATTTTCGCTACGGGTCCCAGTAGCACAATCGGTAAGCGCTTTCGCTTCATTTACACCGTAAAGCAAATCGTGTCTCTGCGAGTTCGAATCGGCGATGATCTCTTTTTTTTTTTTCATTTCTGCTAATTTTTCCCACGTAAATTAATTTTACTAATAAATACTTATTTTAACATGATCCTCTGTTATTTTATAATGTACTTTTTTTTTTTTTGCCTTCTAAAAGTTTTTTTTCCGATTTTTAATCATTCAAAGTAATTTCTATCTTTTTCAACAATTCGATTTTGTTCATTTCTGCTTATTTTTCCCACCCGTAAATTAATTCTCTCTTCTTCAATGATTGAATTCACTTGCTGCATCCCCAATGATCTGAAATTTACTTCATTTTCAGTGCTGCCATTATGTAAGCAAATGGTATGTCACAATTAATTGCTAAATGAGCATTTTTAATCAATTTTATTAAAAATAATTAATAAGTTAGTTTTGTATAATATAATTTTTTTCGCAGATACGTGTTTAAATAATTTTAACACAGAGTGGAATGAAAAACTATAAAATTAAAATTAAAAAAATTAAATGTTTTTATCAAATAGTATTATTTTCTTTTTGAATGTTTTTTTCAGTGAATGTTAGCATATAACTAGGTTTTCCCCAAAAAGTGGATTTTTAACACTTATATATGTTTAATCAAACATCCAAACGTTTCACGAGCTATCTGTAGAATTTTTTTTATTAGTATTTATTGATAATGGATTTAAATTAATATATTTTTTTTAAAATTAAAATGCATTCAAATGCATTTCTGAGATTCATTTAAAATATTTATCAATATCGAAATTTTTGTTCTCTTTCATAAAACTTATAGTTTTACTTTAAAATAATGCGTAATTGCATGAAACTTTTTTCCCCCCGTGTCGAATATTTCAAAAAATTCTCACAATTTTACTTCAAGAATTAAAATAGTAGTGAAATTTTGTTATTTGAAAAATTTATACTTTCTGTTCTTTTTTCAGCATACAACTATTTTTAAAAATGGTGCAGTTTCATTTCCGTGAAAAAACTATCTTTCTTTAAAGAATTTTATAGAAAAAAAACAACTTTTTTTTTTTTTGCAAAACAATGCTGTTTTGCATATTTAATGATTTTTTCTCATATGAATCAATATCGTTGCGTTTATATAAAAATGATTTTTAAAACTTTCAGAATCAGTGATTTAAAAAATAAAAAGCCGAAAACTTTTTTGAACGAATTGTAATAAAACACTCAAAATACTTAAATCAATCATTTAATAATTTCTTCATTGAAAAAAAAATTGCATTAAATTTTTTCTCGTGTGTCGATTTTGCTTAAAAATTACGAATTTTAAAGATTTTTTTGTGATTTTTCGTAAAATAAAGTTTTTGCGAGAAATAATATAAGCATTATTTTTGTAACCTTTTTTCTTCAAAAATTATTGTTGTTTCCAATCAATATGTGAAAACTTGGAATTTTCAATTAAAAATTGAGCCCTCAAAAATAATGAAAACTTTAAAGACATTCTAAAGGCTTTGCGCATGCGCGAGAATCATTATTATTTTTTTTCTCCCCTCTGTTTAACGCTCAGCGGCCAAGGTCAAACTTGCTGTTGCAATATTTTTTCCGTTATTGAAAGTGAGTGAGGGATTTTTAAAAAGTCGCACTGTTCACCTACTCCAGAGTTTTTTGGCGACGGACTTCGAAATTTTCAATTTAAAACTTTTAGAATCAGTGATTTTAAAAAAAAGCCAAAAACTTTTTTGAACAAATTTTAATAAAACACTCAAAATACTTAAATCAATCATTTAATAATTTCTTCTTTTATAAAGGTAATTGCATGAAACTTTTTTCCCCCGAGTCGAATATTTCAAAAAAATCCTCACAATTTTACTCCAAGAATTAAAATAGTAGTGAAATTTTGTAATTTTAAAAATTTATACTTTCTGTCTTTTTTTCAGCATACAACTATTTTTAAAAAGACTACATTTTCGTTTCCGGGAAATAAAAAATTGCAACGAAAGAATTGGAAAGTGAGTGGGTGATTTTTAAATTCACCCTGTTTGCCTATTCGAAAATTTTTGGTGACGGACCTCGAAATTTTCAACCATTCTCAAGTGACGAGAACGACACCTGAGCTTTCACCCATCTTTAATAATTACCACACCACACCAACGCAAGAACAAATTTCGAAAAAAGGGATTTTTTATGACATAGTTAGAGAAATCACTTCACATCGCGCGCATACACACACACACACACAAGTGCTATCGGCCTGAGGAAACACGAAATTTCCATGGGATGAAGTTATTCACTCAGGTAAAACGAAAGAATTGGAGAGTGAGTGGGTGATTTTTAAATTCGCACTGTTTGCCTATTCGAGGGTTTTTGGTGACGGACCTCGAAATTTTCAACCATGCTCAAGTGACGAGGACGACACATGAGCTTTCACCCACCTTTAATAATTACCACACCACACCAACGCAAGAACAAATTTCGAAAAGGGAGTTTTTATGAGATTGTTAAAGAAATCACTCACATCGCACGCACGCACACACAAGTGCTATCGGCCTGAGGGAAACACGAAATTTCCATGAGGGTGAAGTTATTCAGTCGGTAAAAGCCCGTGCAACGCAGGGCTAAGCGGAGAGGAAAGAAACAAAGAAATCAAAGTAATTTCGGAAAATAATATTGGAAGTGCTGAATTTGTGAAGTTGAGTGAATATTAACGTCCCACTGTTCAGCAACATGAGGCCTTTTGGGGACGGTCCGCGTAATTTTGAACCATGGTCAAGTGACGCGGACGACACCTGAGCTGGCACCCCCTCTCATAACTACCACACCACACCAACGGGAGGACGTTTGAGCTCTCGACATAATTTATGTGCATTTCTTCCCTACACGGCGGGTCTTCAGTGGTACTAGGATCGAGAATTTGCGAAGAGAAGGGAAAATGTTAAGCAACAAAGCCATGACACGCACTCACGGGACATGCATTCACATCGTACGCGTGAAACCCCACAAAAGTGTTGGCGTTAGAATAAAAGGAGGAAATTAACATGGGGATTAAGTTATACCATCGGTATAAGCCCGTGCAACGCCGGGCCATGAAAGCTGTTACTATATATATTGCATCACCTAGCGGTTACAAATGTATTAACTAAAGTATTCCATCTAGTGTATCACAACGAATCTTAAAATGAATAAATTATTGAACTAGCATCTTCATTAATTAGAAAATATCCGAATGAAATTGTAATTAAATGTAGGAAAGATTATATATAAAAGGGGGGAAAAACAGTCCTTTTAAAATGCTAATTTAAGACATAAAGTGCCATCTGGTAGTAAGGAAAATAATAAATATTTTCTCTTTTTAACTAACAAAATGAAACAAATTCATTTAGAAATGAAATTTTTCAGTGAAAATGAAGAGGATTATTTTTTCTGAAAAGCTTTTTTATTCTCTTTCGCAAAATCACGAAGTTCAACATAAATATAATATATTTTCATTGATTTCTGATTCAATTTACACAAAATCACATATTCTTCTCATTACTAATCTTGCAGCTAAAACGTACGATCAAAAAAAAAAAAAAAAAAAAAGACAGCTGCAGCTTTATATGGAACATTTATGTAATTGAATTTGTTTTGAAAGATGTCTATTATGATTTAAAAGTGGTTGATATTTATTTCAAAATTCGACATTTTTTTGTTGTGGTGTTCTGTATATGTAAAAGATCCATGCACTATATAATTTTATTTGTGTATAATAGTGGTCTTCATATAATGTTCCGTAGAACCTTGGAATACGAATACAACCTGTGGGATAAGTCAAAAAATAACAATTATGAGAAAGAAATTGAAAATGTGAATATGGCAAAATGGATTCATATTCTTTATGGAGTTTGCAAAAACACGAAATCCTTGTTTCCCAACGCAAGTAGTACGTTCCACAACGAAACACAAAAATTTTTTACTTACTACGGTATACATGAGCCTCATAAAACGCGTTAATAAGCAATTTCATACCTCTTGGGAATATGCGAGTTAATACTACACATACTTAAATGAAAAAGTTTTCTGGAACAAGATGACTTTTTTTTTTCTATTCTGGGAACCACTGTTGTTCAAGTTCCCTCAATTATAAGCTACAAACTAGTAAACATCCGTATGAGAATTAAGCACATTATAAATACTTATTAAACTATTTCTAACTATTGTAGTGGTACATCACAAAATAACTTGTATTAGATTTGTTGACGGCAAAAGTGTTTACAAATCAGCAACTCGAGAGCTATTAATAATGCGATATTTCAACTTGAAAATAGTTACAACTTGACGTTTCTTTAGAACGATTATTCCTTTTAAAAACCTTTTATCTCAAGATTAATTCTGGATTTTTAAAAAATTAAGAAGACACATCGTTGGAGATATCCTAGCAAAGTTGCCATACGGTAAAATTTTTTAAACAGTGTGATATAAATTTTACTCAAATTTTTTTTTGTATAACCTTTTTTGAAAAATCCGGATGTTTTTTTAAGTTGTTAAATAATCTTTGTAGTTTAATTATCGTGCAAGAGCAAGACTACATTACAAGTGATATTTTAGGTTTAATCAGCAGGCTGATATCTCTTGAACAGGATGTCACTCGTTTCATAAAATAGAGATTTAGCCAATAATTATATAAGAATATGCGCAATAGAAAATATACTCCCAAAAGTTAAGCACGGAGAGGAAAATGCTAATTTCCGGAAGCCAATCAGAATTGAAGGGATGTAATTCACTGCAGAGGTAGATGGAAGTATGCAAATATGTTAGGTAACAGCCAATCGTGCTTTCATGTCAAGAAATATGCAAAAAGGACAGTCTTATAAGAAGCCAGCTTTGTGAAGGGTTACAGAAGTTGATTGTAAGTGCTGATAGAAGGTGTTTAAAACTTTCGTACAATTTGTTTTTAAGACATACGTGTTTCTATGACTTCCAGAAAATGAATGGAAGATTCTGAGCGCTGGTGTGCTGTGGGGCGCATTGAAGCAGGACAGTCGATCACAGATGTTGCTCTTTTCTTCGGCGTTCATCATTCTGTAATTTCACGTTTATGGAAACAATTCCAAACCACACAGGCAGTTGTCCAAAGGCCCGCAGGCGGTCGCTGAAGGGTTATAACCCCGCGGAAGATCTATATATTGCTATTGTAGCCAAGCGGAATCGCAGAGCTACCTCTACCTCTAACACCTCTACATCTATGGTTACAGCGTCTATTGGTAAGGCTATATCTGCAGCTACTGTATGCCGAAGATTACATATGAATGGACTGTATGCCCGGGTACCTCGAGTTTGTGTTTCTGTATCCGTCCAATCAAGAGGGGCACGATTAAAGGTGTGCCGGGAATATGGCAATTGGACTGTGTCTGACTGGGGCAATGTCATGTTTACTGATGAGTCAAGATTTGCTCTGGAGATGATGACAAGCTTATAAGGATATAGCGTAAACAAGGAACACGCAATCAGGCCCAAAACATCACCGAACATCACGCATTCCGAGGCGGAAGCATTATGGTGTGGGCGGGGATTTCATTAGGATACCGCACCTACCTTCACATCTTTAAACGGGGTTCTGTGACGGCTGTCCGGTATCGAGGTGAAGTCCTAGAACCCATTGTGAGATTGTACGTTGACGCAGTTGGCCCTACTTTTGTTTTAATGGACGATAACGCACGTCCTCATAGAGCTAATATCGTCGATGACTACCTGGAGAGTAAAGGGATTGCGCGTATGGCGTGGCCAGCATATTCGCCCGACCTTAATCTCATTGAAAATCTTTGGGATGCTCTCGGCCGTGCTGTATCTTCACGTTTGCCACTTCCAGTTACTCTTATTAAGCTGGAAACTTCTCTACAAGAAGAATGGCGATTGCTTAATTCTGCGGTGGTTGACCACCTAATTGAAAGCATGTTCAGAAGGTGTAAACTTTGCATACAGATGAGGGGGGATCACATACCGTATTAATGTTCTTTTTTCATTTCATGCTGTTTATTTTCACTTTATACATAATTCTGTTTAAGTATCCAGTATGGCATTATCTGATAACTTACAAAAATTTAGTATTGTTTTCATTTCTGTATATAATTATTGGTTTTGCTTTATGTATAAATATATATGCTACTTTACTGCCAAATTTTGTGTCAATCAAAGCAGTATTTGTCAATTTTTTGCATTTTACATCTTCGTGCTTAACTTTTGGAAGTGAGTGTACTTTCCGTGTTAGATTACTTTTTTAAGACAAGAAAAAACTGCGTTTTAAATTTCCATGCAATCATGTCCAAGTAGCACGTGCTCGTTAAATCAGTGTGTCCGAAAGCCTTGTGGGCTGTCGTAGCAGTAACCACGGGTGCAAGGGGCTGGAGAATATTTCCCTCCCCTCCAGTTTAATGCCTAAATGGTGGAGGTGAAGATAGGTGGTCTAGCCATCTATCGTGTATGAACTGAGCCAAATCGTACTGTCACCTGCACGGTGCTAAAAGCTAACTACAGGCGTACACCTAGCGAAGTACCTAGCTGTTCGGAGCTTTAACCTCCAATCTTTAGGATGTTGGATGAGTGTAACGTTTTAACTCTTGCCCTTTGATAGATAAAATTATTTAGATAATTTAGAATACTTTTAGTTAAATAAAATTCCATTAAATGATTAGGAATACAATTAGTTCCAGAAAAAGAGCTTCAAAAACAGTGCAGAGCACTGAGAAAGAAGTCTGCGTACAGTGATTACCAATGCCGCCCCTGTCTGGGGAGCTGCAGCCGCCACCCACATGAAAAAAATCCAAGTTGTACGAAATAAAATACTTTGCATCATGACAAGCGCACCTTGGTACGTTAGAAATGATGTGATACACAACGATTTACACATGAAGCCGATATCTAGTTTCATCACTAAGCTACCTAGGAATGTTTTTAGGACTATAGAAAATCACGAGAACCCCATTATCAAAGCACAAACATTGTTTATGTATCCACATCCTAAATTAAATTATGCATACGCCACCACAAAGTGGGCTCTGCCACTTAAACCTCCTTAATTACTACATAAAAGCACTAATTTCATACGCTAACAACATCAAATGCTCTACTGCAACCGAGACTGACTCAGCGTGAACTGTCTCCGCTCATGATTGATTGTCTTCCTTTTGTTTGGCGATCGTTTCCCCTTCCTGACTTCCTCCATTTGCTCGCCCAGTGCCATCAACATGTGGCTGCCTGGCCTGCCTTCAGTCACTTCCCCCCCCCCCGCGCCTGCTGCGGGGTTGTTTGATTTTTTTACTCTTCTCTACATGGTTGAACTTTTCTCCTCAAACTGAGTATAAGCGCTTCGCATGGCACTCCCTAATTCTAATTTTCTGAAGGCCGTATTCTCAATCACGAGTTAACCTCGAGTTATCCCCTAACTGGAGGTAACTCGCAGATTGGCGAAACATCATTATTCTCAACTGCGGTTCACGCCAAATTGACGGATTATTCATCCAAAGATAACCCGCCGATTTTGGAGGGTAACTCGCAGATTTTGCCACCAGCGATAAGCGGGCTACCACTTTTTTACCAACTACGCTGCTCGGTTGGAGATAAAACTGAAAAATTGTAAATATTTTGTATATGTAATACTTGTTTTCTGTTCTACATTGTAAAATATTGATAAATGTGTGTATATATATAGTGTTTTGTGAGAAATAAAATCAGATTAATACCAATAGTATAATTATTTTTGATAGATGGAATTGGAAAAGATTCAGTAACATGTTCTATTTTGGATAAATGTGACTTAATGGGGCCTAAGATTCAATTAACAAATTTATTCTTCACAAAAAAAACTGGATTTTTCATTCTAAGATTTTATAGAAATCATGAATTAAGAATAATTATTAGACATTATAAATTATTTAAATTAATGATTATATACATAATAAACATTTTATTTTAACCTACCAAAGGGTTGCAGAAAAATTTTAAATCAAAAAGAAAAATAGATTAGGATATTTATACTTGTATACAATCAAAATATAAATTGAAATTTTAAAATAAATTAAAAATAAAAAAACTTTAAGAACAAGCTTTTATTTAAACGCTCTAAAAAGAATAAAATAAACTTTTCCTTCAAAACTTATTTTACTGTCAACTTATAACATCATTATACAATTTATATGATATAAAAGCTTGTCGCGAGATTTAGGTACTCGTATTTACTTAGTTTGAATTTTTAAAAATTAAAATCATTGAGGTCAAGTTATTTATTTTACTTGTTTATCTACACAGGTAAATCTCGCGACAAGCTTTTATATCATATAAATTGTATAATGACGTTATAAGTTGACAGTAAAATAAGTTTTGAAGGAAAAGTTTATTTTATTCTTTTTAGAGCGTTTAAATAAAAGCTTGTTCTTAAAAAAGTTTTTTTTAATTTTTAATTTATTTTTTACTTTTTAGTTTTTGCTGGACAGGTTTCTCAGCCTGTTTAACTCATTCAAGGCTGGTTCACCATCCCTGATTTAGCTGAATCAATTCTCGCAAAAAGGGTATTAGACGAAAAACACAATTTTTTTTAAATCCGTAATTTTGTCAATCTTCGTGCAGATCTTGGATAATATTGTTCTACACACGAAAAAAAGGTTTCGTGAAATTATCTTAATAAATGACGAAGTTATTAAATGTTTAATTAAAATTTTGACTATTTTTTGAAAAATCTTAAAGAATATATTATTTATTTGAAATATTTTGAAGGTAAGGGATATATTTCTCTAACATATTAGAAGAAAAATCTAGTTATTTATTAAAAAACTTCAAAAGGCATTTAAATATTTGTATTAATCAATAAAATGCTTAAAATTCAAAACGCATGTTGTAATCAAAAATGAAAGTTTTCTCAACTAATGATAATATTTTGCTGGACATTGGATATCTTCTACGTAAGAATCTATTTTTTTTAATTGCTCAGGTCATCTTTAGAAACTTGATTTTGAAAAAATAATTAACCATCGTATTATTTTTATACAGTCAAACCTCCATGTAACGAACCTCTATTTTGGGAATTTCTCTATTTTAAGAACTTTTTCCCGGACCCAAGCACATATTACTCTTTTCTTCGTAAAATAACTCCAAATAGCGAAGTGCATTTCCTATTTAACGAAATTTTTCCTCTCAGATTCGATTTTTTTTCTCTCCTTATTTTTAAAATCTCCTTACTTGCAAATTATTCTCTTTTGGCACATTTTATGGATATCAATAACCATGAGCTGGTTTTACAATGTACTTAACTCATCTACAGAAACAAAATTGCCGTAATTTTTCAAACAAAAAAAACTCATATAAAATTAACAGATACTATTTGTAATTAAATTTAAGGACGCATGTCGTAGTGTGTGTTTAGATTACTGGTGATAAAATGAGGTATATTTAAATTACTTGTAGGCTTAAAATTAGAAAATTTCTTTAAAAAATTCCTTTATTTTAATATAAAATTATTTTTTAATTGAAAATACATTGCATTTCTGGATAATATTTTTCTCTTATTGTTTTCCTAGCGGATTCCTTTTTGATGGGTAAGATATATAAAAAAAAATGATCCTTTCGATTCTGTAATTATTTTTTGTCTGAGTTTCATAGCTTAAAGTTAGATAATTTTTTTTAAAGAATTTCTACAATTCTCCATCTCAGTTTAACTTGGCAGCGTTGAGAAAGGTTTTACAATGTACCAATCTACTTGAAAAATAGCTCGACTTTTTTGTTTTGAATTTAAATCCAAGAAAATGGATAGAAATTTGTAAAAAAATTGCATACGTTGCAGAAATTAGATTATTTTTACGTTGTAGAAATGTAATTATTTTTTTAGACACAGTTAATAAATACAGTGAATAGCGCAACGTTATGAAATTTTAATTTGGCTGAAAACCGATTTTCGACGCGAACTTTTGTCGTTGAAAAAATAACATTATTACAACAATGCAGATATAACAAAGATGGCGCCCAAAACTAGTTAAATGTTTTTAATTAATATCTTTTTAATTAATTGCAATATCGGAATATAAATGGTCAAAACATGCATTGTCATCCAAACTTAAACGTGTGTACAAAATTTCAGCTCAATGGGGTGAAGATATCAGCTTCAAAATTGAGTTGCAAGATTCCACCCGAACAAATTACATACATACATACATACATACATACATACATACATACATTGTAAGTTAAATAAAAGCTTGTAATAATAATACGAGTTTTGAATTCTCATTGTATAACATTTCACAAGCAAAACACATTTTCTAATAATATTACCAACATTATTTATACCATGTGCCCCACTTATTAATAATAAGAATCTTAGCCCTCAAACACTATTGACAGCCTCATTTTCAGGCAGCATCACATAAGAACATTTAAAATGTAGAGCACAATGTAACAACAAATAATTAACAAATAGCATCCAGCCGTTCATCTAACAATGTAGACAGTAAATTAGGGGTTCTTCCATCAGTTTTAAACATTTCGACTTTATCAGAGCTCCTTTTTTTTTAAGACTCTTTTTCATGTTTTTAAATTTATTCTGAAGCTGCTGTCGACTTCATTTACAAAGGCTGGCTGCATTGAAATCTGTCGTCAAACTATCCCATGCTTCTTCTTTCTTCTTATTAAAAACTGCATTTTTTTTGTTTGTAATTTTGCAGTTTATTATATGCTTCTATTTTTCGACGATTAACTAATAATTCCATCTCCTGAACTGAAAAGTTGCTTTTCGACATAGTAGCAAAACAAAACAAGAGAAACTTATAAAAGCGTGTTAAAAACAGCTGATCGAATGTTTCGCGCCAGGATACAACGCAAAATGTAAGCAATATGTCACGTGATTATCAATGTCCAATCACAACAACTTTAACATCTTTGCCCACGCATAACTCACGGATCCGGTAATCTTCAGTTCAAGAATAAGAAACCAGAATTACCCGAGAGTTACCTTCGAGCGAGGGTTACCCAATCCATGGGTTTTCTTTTCAATAACTCGCCATTCAGAATACCACTGTAAGAGAAAGAAGCTAATCAGATCATTCAGTGGGAGGGGCCATGTCTGACCAATGGGGACGCAGCAGTTGAAAACCATCTAGGCAGTAATGAGAGCGTATTTGGGTGAAGAAAAATCCAGACAGCCTTTTTAAAGGTTATAAATGATAGAAAATTCAATTTAGATGAAGAGAAAATTTTAAAAATTGAAAGAAATCAGTACAAATAAATTTTGAGAGATGAAAAATAAAAAATGGGGAAAATCGGGTACACTTATATAATCAATGCAGTTCTTCTCTAACGCTTAATTATTTGCGGCTCAGTTTTCAAAAATAATCCTCATCCCGCAACCTTTCATACGATAACAATGTATTGAAATCAATAATGTTATTTGTTACTGAAGTTACAATACGGATTTAATTAAAAATGGCATAAATTTTTCAAAATAAGTATCACCAATTTTGTTTATAATTTTGTACATGGCAAACCTACGGGAGTCACTAGCAATTATTAAACTTATTCTAAAGACAGGGATGAGCAAACTTTTTCGGTCGCGGGACAAGACAAAAATTTTAAAAACAATATACGAGTTTTACAATTTAGATATGTTAATGAAATGAATGAAATTGCGATTTTGTTTTTAGATCCTTATACTGAGGTTTGATGTGATGTACTGATTATAGGAACAAAGCTAAATGCTCATCTTTTAGTCTACTTCTGAAATCATTCTAAAGGCTCACTCTCACCAAGGCCATCCTTCTTCGCTCGCAAAGTAAAAAGAGATTTTTACGCTGTTTGATTCACACCAAAGCTTATTAGTTCACGCCCTAGATTTCTACTCATTAGGTGAAGCTGAAAATTGTAGTTGAAATTCACACTGGGTTCATTCTGATTAGTTATGCACATTAGAGCCTAACTATAGAGTACGCTGTGAAAGCGCGGAAATGTAGGGGTATAGTGGTGTTTACTCCCACACACCTGAGACTGAGACACAGTGAACGAAGGGTTGCAGAATGTTGCCAGTTTACCATATTAAAAAAAACTAAATGGATTATTTTCCTCAATAAGTCAACAATTGCTCTGTTTATTGAAATGCATTGTGCCTATTCCAGCAACATCTGTCATTAAAAAATGTCTCTTGTATGCTTAACAAAAAAAAAAATTTTTTTTAACCGGTATAAAATATGTACTGTACTTTAAAAAAATGCGAAATAATTATGTAATGAGCCTCGACACATCATAATGATACCAGACAGGACATTCTTGCGATCAGCGACAGCTTTTGAAACATCATATTCATGTCACTAATAATATACTGCAAATATTTTAAAGTATACAAAATAAATTATCCATAAATAGTATAAATAATTACCTATCAGACTCCTTGTAGCACAGTTCTCTAAATACACCTCAAAATCCTACTTTGTAAAAGGTGAATACACACAATGTTTTGTTCTTTCAAAAGTCAACTTCACAACAAGTGTGAACAGTTTATTAATCATCAAATTATTACATGTCCTGTTACTGTATTGAGGCTTGATTCCCTGATCAACCACAACTCTTTTTTTCTGATCCACCAAAAGAAAGAAAACTGTTAAATGGCAAAGAATCAAATGTTTGAAAATTGACTGCAAATTGTATATAGACAAATATAAAAAAAAAGAAAAAAATTTAATATATGTATCTGATATATTTAAAAGTACCACTGATTTAAATAAGCTAATTTTTATATATATATATATAAAAAAATTGGACAGTAATATTTGTTACAAGAATGTTATTGTTAGCAGAAACAGCGAGTAATCAGCTGTGGAAATTGCGAAGTTTAGAAAAAAAAAGGTATTGCTTAGGACGTAAATGGGGACTTTAATATTTGGGACCCTCGATTTCTGCTGTAAGCTATACAGTGTTTCTCGAACTCTCAAGGATTTGCCACTCAGTTTTCAAGCATAATCTTCCTACAAAAACAATGTATTTAATGTTCTTCGACACTAAATATACTACAAGGCTTTATTTATAAACTATATTAAAATCTTCAAGATAAATATTTTATTTTGTATATGACAAGCCCATGGGTGTCACTAGAAATTATTAAACGTGTTCTAAAGGCAGGGATGAGCAAACTTTTTCGGTGGCGGGCTAAGATAAAAATTTTAAGAACAATATACAAGTATTACAATTTAAATATGTTAATGAAATGAATGAAATTGTGATTTCGTTTTTAGATCCTGATATTGAGGTTTGGCGTAAGATGTACTGATTCTAAGGAACGAAGTTAAATGCTCATCTGTTAGTCTACTTCTGAAATAATTCTAAAGGCTCACACTCACCAAGGCGATCCCTCTTCGCTCGCAAAGTAGAAAGAGATTTTTTCGCTGTTTGATTCACACCAAAGCTTATTAGTTCACGCAGTAGATATGTGCTCATTGGGTGAAACTGAAAATTGTAGTTGAAATTCACACTGTTTATTCTGACTAGTTGTGTATGTTAGAGCCTAACTATAGAGGGCGCTGTGAAAGCGCAGAAATGTAAGGGTGTAGTGGTGTTTACCACCTTAGAGTGAGACACAGTGAAGGAAGGGGTGCGGCATGTTGCCAGTTTACCATGTTACTGAGTATTTTAATTAGATTTTATAACAATAGTACCTTTTAAAAGTGTTTAATAAAGTCCTGTTATATTTGTAAACAAGAGTGTGGACGTGAGTGATTTTGAGTAGTGATTGAGTTATTCCATCCTGACCTAAGAAAACGTAAAAGTAAAATCATTACTTATGAATACGGAGTAGCAGCGAGGCCACAACACGTATTAGTGTGGAAACCCAAGAAAAATGAATATTTTACAATTTTGTTAGCATTGAAAAGGAGGAAGAGACGATGGTGGGCTCGACGTATTTTCAAAAAAGTTGATTAAGACAGACATCTATACGAACCTTTTTACCATTGGAGGCCGCATGTAAATTAAGTAGTAATTAAGGAGGCCGCATAGGTTGATGTACCTGTAAATGAAACTTTAATGAAGTTATCCTCGTTTTTGTACAGATTTAACAATTTTGTGCATTATATAGAAATATTATTAAAAAATTTAAATAGTTATTTATTTATTATTTGATACAAAAAGTTACAACATAAATATTTTTGCATTCACATAAGGGTAAAAACTTGTTAAAACATTCATTAATGATTATGATTTTACTATGAATTTATTAAATTCATAAATATTGTTCTAATTTTCTATATATGAATTATATATATATATTTGAATCAAACTTCTTAAATGAAGCCTTTATTGTTCCTTTGCATGGAGTTGTTTGGTAGTTTTGCCATGTTGCACTAGGTGATGTCTCTAACATTTGAAATGTACAATAGGTTATTCCCATGAGAAGTCATTGAAACATATATATATTCATGTCATATTTTTAATTTAATTCCATTAATTTGAAAAGTGTTGTAATCTATATAACTAAAAATTAATTAATAAAAGTACTTGAATAAAAGGAAAGTGAAGAAAATTTAGTGTTGAAAAGCAAGTTGAAAGAGTTAGAGGTCCAGAAAAGTATGTACGTAACGCAAAAAAAAAAAGGGACAGCTTTAAAAGAAATGCCGCAAGTTGAGGCATTTATATTCGACGCATGGAATAGTCTTCCAGATTGCTACAGTGAGGTGAAGGAGTCGGCATTTAAGGTGCTGACTATCTTCGGATCGACCTATTCGTGCGAGCAAGCGTTCCCTTACTTGAATATAATTTAAATTTAAGAAGCCAACTAAAAAATGAAAATTTAGAGTCGTGTTTGAAACATGAAACAAAAAGTTATGAGCCAAGTTTACTCGAACTTTCTAAAACCGTGCAAAGCCAACACTGCCATTGATTTTGTTTGCTCAATTGTTTGTTATTGAAGTACAAGTTAGTGTTGTAAGTAAGCGTTAAATTGTTTAAATTTTTTACTTAAATAATAAAAAATTATATAATAATGCCATATATATTATCTAATTTGTTGTGATAATAAACACTTATACCTGAAAAAATAGATAATTTTTCTTATGAATAAATAGATTAGTTTTTCTTATAAAAAAGCTTTTTATGCAAGTACTATTTATTGTTGGCAAGAAAAAATTTTGTGGCTCTTTAAAAACTTTGAAATTTTGTAAATTGTAATTTTTGACTCTTCCGATTCAAAAGGTTGCTGACCCCTGGTCTAGAGCAGTATATATCTATATATATAAAGGAGAAATGCGACTCACTTATGGACTGACTAATCATGATATCTCCAGAACTATTCAACCTGCAGACTTGAGATTTGGTAGTAGAGATGGAGTAGAGTATCAGCTAAGAACGGATTTTGCGAAATTGGAACCGCAAGGGGTGTTACGGAGGATTAAGAGGTGTTATAAATAATTGTTTCCATTTTTACACTACTCGACATACAATCTTGAAATTGGGTAAGCAGATTCCTTTCAAAGAGTAGAGATACTCTACAAAATGAGTTTGCTGAAAATCGACATCCAAGGGGTGTTGCGGGGGCGTTATAAAATTTCCATTTTTAAATTATTGGACACATAGACTTTTTAAATTTGACAAAAAAGATTCCTTTCATAGAGTAGAGATCAGCAACAAGATGGATTTGGGGAAAATAGCCCCCCAAGTGGCGTTGCAGGGGATTAAGTGGCTTAAAAGATAAATATTTTCGTTTTTAAACTACTTGACCTTCCGGCTTGAAAATTGGTAGCCATAGTTTTTTCATGAAGTTAATATTAGCTACAAAATGGGTTTTCGAAAAATTAGTCCCCCAAGGGGTGTTGAGGGGAGATATAAATAATTATTCCGATTTTTAAACTACACTCATGTCCATAAATTAAGGATAATGAAGTTCAGGCAAAGAAAGAGACAGAAGCAAAACAAATTTGACTTATTTGTAAAGTCTATTTATTAAACAAAAGGTAAAGAGCAAAAAAGATGCTATATGTTTGACAATTAATAAAAATTGCGATTTTTACTCCCTGGAGCAAATTTCAAAAAAAGAACCTATTTTCAAAAAACAGTATAATATGGTTAGTATGATGGTTAATACGGAGTATGTCTCTTGGACGATGCAATACAGGCCTTACAACGCGTACGCATGCTGAGTATCAAATTATCAATCTGATCTTGGAGAATATTACACCACTCATCAAGCAATGCCAACCGAAGTTCCGGCAGACAGGGTGGGAGGGGGTTGACGGGCTGCAATTCGTCGGCCAAGCATATCCCACACATGCTTTATTGGATTCAAGTCCGGTGAGTATGCTGGCCAATCCATACGGGTGATATCCTCCGATTGAAGGCATTCGTCTACAATGTTTGCACGGTGAGGACGGGCGTTGTCATCCATAAACAGAAATTCAGCACCCATGGCTCCCCGAAACAAACGTACATGTTGTTCCAGAATGACATCCCGATAGATGTGGCCTGTCATCGTTACACTCTGAACATGCAGGTCAGTTCTGGAACGAAGAATAATTCTCCCCAAACGAGCCATCCTGCACCACCGTAACGGTGTCGTTTAATGGTGTTCTCTTGGTGGTAACGGGTACCTGGCGCTCTCCATATGAAAGTCCGGGGAGAATCAGACTGCAAACTAAACCTGGACTCGTCGGAAAACATCACACAAGACCACTGTTGCGGTGTCCACAATGCATGCTCTCTACTCCAGGTTAATCGCAGGCGACAGTGAGTTGCGGTAAGGGGAACACATCTGACAGGCCTACGAGCATATATACCAATGTGCCCTAAGCGTCTGTACACGGTCTGCCTTGAAACTGTCGTACAGGTAGCTGAAGAGAGCTGACGAGATAGGTCTGATGCTGTGCTCCGTCTGTTTCTTTTGGCAGTAACTGCCAAATACCGGTCCTCATTCGGCGATGTAACTCAGGGGCGACCTGTGCTGTAACATCTACTCCCATTACCATCATCTTGGAATCGTTGCCAAAGCCTGGAGATGACACTCTGGGCGATTCCAAGTTCCTCGGATACTTCCAGCTGGGTGCGTCCACATTTCAGTCGTCCGATAATTCTACCACGTAAAAAATCATCCAAATGCTTCCTTTGTGCCATAAGTATGCGGTTATTGCACTGAAAGGCTTTTAAATCGCTTGTGAACAATTTTACTTCTTTGCCACCATTCCTTGTATACCCCTCTCTTACACTCTCGTCATTGTGACTAACTATCCGCTCCATCTGGTGGTTTCCTGTAATTTGCATATTCTTCTTCAAGATGTGTGTGATAATTCTACAGGTGAAATTTTTATTTTAGAGTTCAATTTCTTTGTGTGATTCTGAATTATCCTTAAT
The DNA here is from genome assembly GCA_019973975.1 of Trichonephila clavata. Taxonomy (NCBI): domain Eukaryota; kingdom Metazoa; phylum Arthropoda; class Arachnida; order Araneae; family Nephilidae; genus Trichonephila; species Trichonephila clavata. Next base: position 17,487 of record BMAO01020213.1, read on the forward strand.
TTATGGTCATGAGTGTATTAGACGCACAGTCTTGACATTTGGTAAGCAGATTCCTCTCATAGGGTAGAGATACGCTACAAATGGGTTTCGTGAAAATCGACTCCCAAGTGGCGTTCCGGGGCTTAAGGGGCGTTATAGATAATTGCTTCCATTTTTAAACTCCTGGATGTACAGTCTTTAAATATGATAAACAGAATCCTTTTATGGAGTAAAGATCCACTATATAATGTGTTTTGTGAAAATCGACAACCAGGTAGCGTTGAGGGGGCTCAAGGGGCGTTATAGATAATTGTTTCCATTTTTAATTTATTAGACTCACCGTCTTCAAATTTGCTAAGCAGATTTCTTTCGTTGAGTACAGAACTGCTAAAAAAGGGGTTTCGCGAAAAATAACCCCCAAGTTTCATTTCGGGGGATTAAGGCGCGTAATAGATAAATATTTCCGTTTATAAACTATTCGATCTACCTGCTTGAAAATTGGTAGGCATGTTCCTTCATGGATTAGAGTTCCTCAAACAAAGAGTAGAACAAAAGTCGACCCTAAGGAGGGTTGCGAGGGATCAAGGGGAGTTATAGGGGGAAAATCCTGTTTTAGATTCGTTAGACCTGTGTACTGGAAATTTTCTAAGCATGTTTCTTTTGTTGAATAGGGATACAATAAGAATGCATTTGACGGTAATCAACTTTTGGAGAAGCAGGAGGCAACTGGGGCGTGTTGACGAAAAATTTTCCTTTTTTGACTACTGGGACTATAATAATGGAATTTGGTTTACATTTTTCTTTTGTTAAATTGAAATTCGCTAAGAACGGTTTTGGGGAGAACGACTCTCAACGGAATTACGGGGGAGGGGGGGGGGAGGTATTGATAATAAAATTTTTGTTTTTGCTCTATTAGATTTAGATTTGAAATTTGGCTTCCATGTTTATTTTTATGGAATAGAGATCCACCGATTGGTTTTGCGGAAATCCACTTGGTTATAGGGTTACGAAAGTGAAAATATCATTCGATATTCAATTTTAGAGATTATTACATAATACAAATTAGTACTCTATTTTTTTTTTTTTTTAATCACGATTCAAGAGTTACAGGTATAAGTATATTTTTCAAAGCAATGGAATTCTTAATGCTAGGACTTAGATATCAATAATTTATATATATATAAACAGTATATATTTATAAAACACCATGAAATACCCAGCGAAGCGGGAGGGTAACGGTTAGTATATATATATAAAGGAGAAAAGCGTCTCACTCACTGACTGACTAATCACGATATCTCCGGAACTATTCAACCTACAGACATGAAATTTGGTAGACATGTTCCTTAAATAGAATAGAGATCCGCTAAGAACAGATTTTACGAAATTCGAAACGCAAGGGGTGTTACGGGGGTTAAAAGGCGTTATAAGTAATTGTTTCCATTTTTAAATTACTCGATGTACGATCTTGAAATTGGGTCAGCCGATTCCTTTCATGGAGAAAAAATCCGCTACAAAATGAGTTTGGTAAAAATTGACCCCAAGTAGCGTTGCGGGGGTTTAGGTGGCGTTATAGATAAATATTTCCATTTTTTTTAATTTTAGAAGCAGCGTCTTTATATTTGATAAATAGATTCCGTTCATAGACTAAAGATCAGCTACAAGATGGGATTTGGGAAAATAACCCCCAAGTGGTGTTGCGAGGGATTAAGAGGCGTAATAGATAAATTTTTTCACTTTTAAACTATTAGACCTACCTGCTTGAAAATTGGTAGGCATGTTTCTTTCATGGAATAGAGTTCTTCTAACAAAGAGTAAAACGAAAATCGACCATAAGGAGGGTTGCGAAGGGTCATCGTGAGTTCTAGAAAAAAATTCATGTTTTTGAATTGTTAGACCTACATATTTGAAATTGGTTATATATAAGCATGTTTTTTTTTTTAAATATTTGAATAGTGATCCACTAAGAATGTATTTGAGGGAAATCCACTCCTGGGGAAGCAATCTGTTACTGGGAAGAATTGATAAAAAAATCCTTTTTTTTTTAACTTCAAGTACTATAATAATGGAATTTGGTTTGCATTTTTCTTTTGTTGAATTGAAATCCACTAAGAACGGTTATTTTGGAGAACGACTCCCAACGAGATTATGCGGGGTATTGATATTAAAATTTGTTTTTGCTCTATTCGATTTAGACTTGAAATTTGGTTTTATGGAGTAGAGATCCACCGAAAATTGGTTTTGCGGAAATCCACTTGGTTATAGGGTTACGAAAGTGCAAACATCGTTCTATACTTCAATTTTAGAGATTATTAGAAAATACAAATTAGAAGTTCTTTCTTTTCTTTTATCAAGAGGCGAGAGTTATAGATATAAGTATACTTTTGAATACGATCGAATTCTTAAGGTTCGCGTTGACAATCCACAACAAAATCCAGAGTGTACTGTTAATCCTATGGAGTTTCTTATATTCCTATTTAAGTCTAAGGTATTGGTTTTAATTTTATGGATTAAAATGTATCCAAAAGATTGAAAAAATCAGCGTTTCTCTCGTTTTCAATTTTTTAAAAAAAATTTGTAAGTATTTTTAAATATTTGAAAATTTACATCTAGTGCGTTAAAACGATCATAAAAATATTTTCAATTATCGGATGAAAAAAGTAAAACGAGGGAAACCTTTATTTTTTATGCTCTTTCAAACGCATATATTTTAAAATTTTTAAACTAATTTATTTGCAGGTAATTAAAAAGGTAAGCATTGCATATTTGGAAAGAAGGGAAAGTAAACTTGTAACGCCGCCTTCTTGCGGAAGGATGCATGAAATTTCCCCTACGTTCCATTAATGAAAGGTGGTAATTTGTGACTCTTCAGTGGATTGTGTAACACAGATGTTTTTCCCCTCAAAATGGGTCTTGTTTTCTAAAGGCCTTATCACACGTACACGTTTGGTGCAATTTTTGTTCCAATTCGTGCAATTTTTACTCCGTTGCCATAGTAATGGCTTCCGAACAACTTTTTGCCAGTAAGCTGAGAAAGTTGCTCGAAATTCCAGCCAATGGGGTTCTTCGGCGCCCTACGTCATAAACAAGATGGCGGTAACGGTGGTAGTTTCGCATCAGATATGGCGTATAATATTTTAATGGTGTACAATATTTTAACGGCGTATAATATTTTAAACAGAATGATGCTCCATTTCTGTTTGCCCCCATAAACAAAAGCGCCAGCGAAATAAAAGAAATAATATTGGATGGTCGTTTTCGAAGCAGAAAAATCAGCGAGTAATGTTTCAATGTGGAGAAAGAGAGTGGCTGACGTCAGAGCATGTCGTTTTGTTTACGGTAACCCTTCCCCCTCAGATTCGGCGAAAAGTTGGATGAAAAAATTGCACGGAAACTTTACGTGTGATACCGCCTTAAGAATCTATAGCGCATTCAAGAAACATTTTACAATTACGTCATTCTTCGGAAAGTTTGAGTCTGTGATTGAAAATAACTACAAATACGTTTTGTACAAAATGCTATCCTCTGTTTTTTTTTTATTCCACCGTTTTCATACATCCAAAACTGCATTACTTAGCAGCCACTCCCGATGGTTTAGTTGACGATGGAATTGTGGAGGTGAAATGTCCCACTTCTTGCCAAGACATAACTCTTGATGAAGCAATAAGCTTTAAAAAAGTTTTTCTGGAAAATTGATAGATTCGGCCGTTACAAATAAATAAAAATCATGATTACTTTTACTAAGTACAGGAGCAATTGCAAGTAACAGAAAAAGAATATTGCTTTTTTGTAATGTGGACAAAAAAGAAAGTCTGTAAAATAGAAAAAATATACAGGGACAATGATTTTTAACGTGATAAAATGTTGAAAAAGTTGGAACCTTTTTAATTTCAATTGCTTTTTGCCAGAACTTACGGATCCAAGATATCCCAGATCGATGCCGATACGTAATCCGGCTTCGATTCTGGAAGCACAGGAAATTTTAAAAAAAGCAAAACACCTTATAAATAAATCTTTTTGTTGAAATATTTAAATTGACGCAATGAACTATTATTGCTAATTAGGTAATGTAAATATATATGTAAATACTTTGCATCATGAATATATATAATAAAATCATAAAAAAGAAAAAAAATTTGTATTGTCAGGTTTTTATTGTTTTGTATTAGTTATATCTTCACACACACACACACACATATAAAGTTTCATATCTTCAATAAATGCAAGATTGAAAAGAAACTACAGTTGAAAAATTGATTTTTTAAAGGATATAATGTATTGGTACCCTTAAAATTTTAAAAATTTAGCTAAACTATTAAAAACTGCCATATGAATTTTTAATATTGTAATATAAGTGCATACCTAATCAACCTTTAAAATAGCTTTTTACGTAAACACTTTTGTTACATACTGTGGAGTAACACGTGGAACAGGGTCCTCGCCCCTCACTCTGGAAACTGTGTGCTTTAAATATAATATTTTTAATGCACAGGCAAATGGTTCCACAATTTTATATCAAGCTCAGTAGCACTAAAGACCCGCCGTTTAGGAGAGCGATGCAGGTTAAATCTGTCGAGAGCTCAAACGTCCTTCCATTGGTGTGGTGTAGTAGTTAGGAGATGACGTCCCAGCTCAGTTGTCATCCTCGTCACTTGATCATGGTTCATAATTACGAGGTCCGTTGCCAAATGCCCTCGTGTAGCTGAATAGTGTGACGTTAATGTTCACTCACTCACTCCTCAATTTTAATTTTTGACATTTCAGGAATTAGGATCTCCCAAAAATCCCAGGAAATTCTGATTGGAATGGATTTGTACGAAAACACTTTCCGGTTCTACGGGTTCCACAAAAGTACCTTCAAGTTCAAAGGGTTCCATGTGTTGAAAAACTATGTATCCCAGTTACTAAATGTAAAGCATGGGTAGGTGGCACTTGGGTCACAAATTAATATTATTAATGAGTAAATTATATTAAAAAATTAGATTAGAAGTTCTTAATAATAAATGTAATACTTTTTTAATCACCTTTACATAAGTGCCTAAACAGAGAGGGGGCGAACTTTTATGGAAAAACGTGCCATTTTTTCTTAAGAAATATTTAATGAGGTATAGACGTGCCGGCAAATTATTTTGATTTGTGATTATTGGGAGGATAATAAAACTAAATAAGACAACTAAAAACTCTTTATTTATTTTGAAAAAATGCATTTTGTATAGTTTCGCACACTGTATAGTAGTAAATGTTTTAGTTATATGTGTAATTGAAATTATATAAAGTAAGATTAGTCTGATTTCTGTTGTTGCAGATTAGATGATAAATAACATATTGTAACATTATAAGATGTTGCTTTTAGCAGAATGCATGCTGAGTTGGAGTCATCTTCCAAACGGTTTCTAAGCGAGTCTTTAATGTTATTCATCTCTGAAAATAATCACTCACAGACAGATAGATGAAAGTATGGTTAAAATAGCAGGAACCAGCTTCTTCTCAAATAGTTACATGTGTATGGAATCGAATTCCATGTTTCCAAAATTTCGTTACTAACTATTTTACTTATATTGTTTGTTAAACTTTCTGTTTCAATCAATTCCGCCTTTTCCTTTGTTTCAATAAATTTTTGAATCCATATTGAACTAGACTGGAAACCAATCAGTTGTATTTCAATTTCTTCAATTCCCAACGAATCGAATTGGGACAAATTCAGTTTATCGAATAAAGTCACATCAAGTTACGTAATAAACTTGAGCGTTTTCGATGATTCTTTCAACTGAGAAAATCTCACTGAAAATTCCTTGATTGAAGAATCAATCGTCACCCCGCGACCAAATAGTCTTGTTTGTTCGTAATACTTCTTAGTGAACTTTGTTATTTTGAACTAAAATGCAAACCTTTTTCATCGATGGCGTGCTCAAAATATTTTATTGCTTGCCATCATTGACACGCATGCCATTGGTTCGCCATCCCTGACCTATAACATGTTGATCTAATTTAAATATTATTTTGAGATATATTCTTCTAAGATGTGCGTGGAATGGGGTTCCACAAAACACTTCCTATAGTTCTAAGGGATCCACAAAAACACCTTCAAGTTCAAAGGGTTTCATGAGTTGAAAAAGTTTGAAGACCACTGCTCTAGAGCAATATAATATGTTATTTGCGACAGACTTCGAAATTCTAAGCCAAGGGTGGCCAACCCGAGCCCCACCTTGAATAATTTTGCGGCCCTCGAGATTCATTACAAAATACGATTATTTTGTGCAAAATTTTTGTTTTTAATGTTGTGTTTTGTAACAAATATATTCCATAACTGTTTCTGTTTTATTACGTTGCTTTTTTTTAAATGCATTCTTCGAAGTGAGCAGTTTTGCATCGCAGCATCACACTGGATTCCTATAACTCCATCGCGTGGCCTATTGCTAGAGTTAGACATTGCATTATTATTATTATTAAATTATCTATGCTTGTATAGATGAAAAATAATGAAATCAATAATAATTCATATCGTTTTAAATTTTCACTCCAATAAATGATTGTAATGGGTCTAAATATAATATAAAGATATAAAATTTTTATTTGCTGCCCGCAGGATTACATTGTTTTTTCGAAGTGGTCTTCAAGGTCATTTAAGTTGGCCATCCCTGTTCTAAGCCAAGATCGGATAGCGAGAATGACACTTGAGTTTACAGTTTCTTTGTATTGTTCATTACCTTTTTTGAACTTGGTAATCTCGCGTCTTTAGCCATTATGGTATCTAATCCTCCACGGTTTTAAATGGTGATTTAAATTATTTTATTGCTATTTATAAAATATATTGCTGGTTTCTGATTGTGATATTAAAGATATCCAATTATTATTATAAATAAGAAAAATATTTTAAATGAATGGGGGGGGGGAAGTTAATTGAAATTAAAATCTCGAATACAATAGCTTTAAAACGAAAACTATTGCAAATACAGCTTCCATTACCACAGTTTCATTCGATTTTTTTAAATAATTTATATTAGAAATTCCAACACTAAAGCTGTTCTTCCAGAAAATTGTGTGGGCCCCAAAACCAATACTCAAAGTATACCCAATATACTTCATCAGTGGTGTAGCTAGGTATCCAAAGGACTTGGTACAAAAAAAAATAGAGAGAATCTTGGTTGAGTTTTATCAAGTAAAAATATATTAGTATTTTAGATATACAAAGCTATTTTTACGTCAGCCCTGTGTCAAGCTCTGAAGAACATAGGAAAGCAAAGCTACATACTACTTACATGTATGCGTATGTGTTTCCTTGTGTGAAATTTAGTGATTACCCAGGTTCGATTTGACACGTGATAGACAGGAAATGATAAAAAAAATATGCATAAACAAGAAAATATAATACAATATTATTATAATTATTTAAAATAAAACACACCTACGAAAAAATCTTTATATATATAGATGATAAAAGCTGCGACAGAGCTACATGATGATATGTAGACTTTCCCCAGGAATTGCTGCTAGTTTTGCTTTTTTTCTTTCACGAAACTCTTTTCCTCTTTTTGCATTTGTTCTAGGCTATCTGACCAGAATTTATTTTGTTTCAATGGAAATAAAAGTTAATAATTTTAACCTAATGCATCACTAACAGAAGTCACTGTGTTTGTTTACAAGACGCTATCCGTAGCGATTCTGGCGCGAACGCTAGTGACATATATACAATGTCCCGGACACTCTCGTAACTGGAAGAGCCATATAATGGTAACATTTTGGGTGCTTTTATTCGTTGAAAATGACACGTTTATTACATAAAAAACTACAAAAATACGCCACGCGAGTTCGTTCCGAGAGTAGCAAAGGTACCCACTTAATGTCAACAATATCTAAGCGCCCTTTCGTCCATAGCAGCAAATTATACTTTTGATGCACAATTCCCCCTTAGTAATCGTCCAACTTTTTTCATAGATATGACGCAAGTCACGTGGTGTACATGTCTTAAAACGTTTTTTAAGTAAAATTATTGAATTGAGTTGGAAATAAAGAGCTGTTCTCTCTCTCTGAAATATTTCAGGAAAGAGAATAATTTAAATCACATTACATATTCATTCCATTATTCTTACAAATTTCTCATGCCATTAAACTGTTTAAAAAAGGATTTTGATGCAGTTTAATACTGAGAAATATCACAGAAAATTGTTTTGAATGTATTGAAATATCAAAATATAAAGGTTTCTGCCTTAACTTAAACTTATATTTTTATAAAATTAATTACTCTACAAAATTCGGAATATTCCTTATTTCGTACTTATTGAAGATATTCAATTGTCATTGTAGATCTAACAATTGAAAAACTGATGATCCTCAGACAGAAACGAAACAGCGTCAAAAAGTTGTTTCTTTGTATAACTAGAATGTCGGTCGTTTTCATGTACATGAACGATGGGGTGGGCAATAAAAGAGGGGTCAGTTGTCATATAAATAGTCTTTCTCTGGCACGATTGTAGGAATTTTGCCGACATTCAATTTAACCTCTTTTGCAGCATTAGCGGTAACAGCTGTTTGTTGTAAACTGGACCCTCCAAGAACAAAAATAGAAGGCGAAAGAGGGGGGGGGGTTACTGTCTCGAGCCCCGATTCCACTTAGAATCCTTTTCTCAACTGTTGTAGAAGAGGCTTGTATGATTCTGTGACATCATTTTCTTTCATCATGACAGCTGTCAGAACATAATCATCAGAAAATGAGATAAAGTAAACTCAAATTTGGAAAAATTATAGCATAAAAAAACGTTTATATCAAAGTCGAGAAAATACAGAAAATTAAGAAAAAAAGGCATATAATTTATCTTTTATGAATTAACTATTTACCTTCGATCATAAAGACCAGTACTCATGAGTACTTGGCCTTTCCTTTAGAAACGCCCATTCCTCCCTCCCAAAAGAGGGCGCTTTCATCCTTTTAGAGTTGGGATTTCTGTCTACGGGTTCCTTAATGCTAGGAGTTAGATATCAATAAATTATGCATGTATGTATTTTTATATACAGGTATAGAGGACAAAATAATAGGAACACCTGTGAAAAAATGAAAATTTTTAATTAGTAAGGTGTTGGGCCACCTTTGGCCTGAATGACTGCTTGCATTAGACGTGGGATTGAAAAATAAAGGTCTTGAACAAAATTCATAGGAATTTGCACCCATTCTTCGTGCAGGACAGTCTCGAGTTCAAATAGCGTGCGAGGAGGTGGAAACCGAGCACGGACTTTGTTCTCTAAATAACCCCACAAAGGCTCAATGATATTGAGATCAGGGGACTGAGGACACCAGGTTAGATGTTCCACTTCATCATCAGGCTCATGCAACCATGTTTGAACACAGCGTGACGTGTGAACAGGGCGTTGTCGTCTTGGAACACAGAACGTTCTCCTGGAAAGAGAGTCTGAAGCATAGGGTGAAGATGATCTGCGGAATGCTTCGATAATGGTCGCCTGTGATCATCCCCCTTTAAAACAACGAGAGGCCCCAACCCACGGGAAGATATTGCTGCCCAAACCATCACAGAACACCCTCCATGTTTCACAGTTGGAACCAGGCATTTAACATTAAATGCTTCTGTCGGTGTTCGCAAGTCAAACAAACATCAGGTGGTCTGGAATAATGTAAATGAGGATTTGTCAGACCAGATGACTTGTTCCCATTGCAGTTGCGTCCAGTTTAGGTGGTCTCGGCACCACTGTATTCTCTTTGCAGCATTCCGCCCCGAAACTAACGGTTTTCGAATAGCTACTCTGCCGTGGATGTTCGCAGCAGGCAACTCTCGTTGAATATTTTTCATGGATACGGGGTTCAGAAGGTGGGTGTTCATCTCGGACGTTATCTGTGGCAGTGTAGTCTTGCGATTTCGGGCGACTATCCTCTTCAACACCCGTCTATCACGGTCCTTCAACTTCAACTTTCGCCCACTGTTGTGCTTCGCAGAAGACACCTTACCCAGGTTTGTGTAGGCTGTCATAACCCTTGACACAGTTGTCCTTGAAACACCCACAAGGTTGGCTGTTCTGGACACGGAGGCTCCAGCGAGGTGAGCTCAAATTACCATACCTCTTTTCCCGTCAGAGAGGTCGCACATAACCCCGCTTAGCTGGGAACAGAATTTTCTCAATCAACCTTCACACTGTAAAATACTTGACTGATACCTTCCTTTTCGTCACCACTAGGTGGCACACTGTTGCGACACGTGGCAGCTGTTTATTGGGCGGTTGAAGTACGACTCATTTTTAAAGGAGTGTTCCTATTATTTTGTCCTATACCTGTATATATTTATATTTATAAAACATCATGAAATACCCAGCAAAGCGGGTGGCTAACGACTAGTATATATATAAAGGAGAAAAGCGACTCACTCATCCCGATGCCTCAGGAACTATTAAATCTGCAGAAATGGAATTTATAGTAGGCATGATCCTTTCGTGTAGTAGAGATCCGCTAAGAACGGATTTTTCACAAATCGACCTTCAAGGAGCTTTGCTGGTACTTAAGGGGCTTTATATTTAATTATTGACATTTTCAAACTATCAGATTGACAGTCTCGAAATTTGGCAAGTGTGCATCTTTCATGAAGTAGAATATCGCTACAAAAGAGGTTGTACCAAAATAGACCCCCAGGTGCGTTGCGGGGGTTTAAAGGCGTTATACATAAATACTCTTGTTTTTGAGCTATTAAACCTACAGACTTGAAATTTGGTTTTTTCCTTTCAAGGGTAGAAATCTACTATAAATGAGGTTGTGCGAAAATGGATCCCCAAGGGACGTTGCTGCGGCTTAAGTGGCGCTATATATAATTATTGCAGTCTTCAAACTATCAAATTTACAGACTCGAAATTTGGCAAGAGTGCACATTTCATGGAATAGAATTTTGTTACAAAAGGGGGTTTTCCAAAATGGACCCCCAGGGGGTGAGGGCGATATATATAAATATTCCCGTTTTCAAACTATTAAACCTACAGACTTGAAATTTGGCAAATTTGTTTCTTTCATTGATAGAAATCTACTGAAAAACAAGTTTTTGCTCAAATCGATATCCAGGGGGCGTTTCTGGGGCTTATGGGGCGTTTTAGATAATTATTTCCGTTTTCCAACTACACTGAAGTGCAACTGAATTAGGGATACCTACCTACTAACGAGTTTGGCCCCCTCTGGCCTTGATAATGGCTGCTTCTCGACAAGGTATAGATTCAACAAGTTTCTGGATTAGTTCCACGGGAATGACATGCCAAATACTGACAAAAGCTGTCCATAATTCAATAAGGTTCGTTGGTGCTCTGTGTGATGGCCTTTCACGCCTTGTTGCAAAACATCTCAAAGAGGCTCAGTAGGATTTAAGTCTGAGCTTTTATGGGGGTCAATTTATGACAAAAAAGTAATAGGAATGCTCATCCAACCGGCCAGTGGCCAACCGGGACTTGCGAAAGGTACAATTGTCTTTCTGGAAAACTTCATTACCGTTTGGATAACAGAACAGCATAAATGGATGGAGGTGATACTCCAGCAAATCTACGTATCGAAATGCAGGGAGGGAGATTGTTACAAGCACCAAAGATCCCAAACAGTGCCACGAAAAAACACCCCAGACCATGATTGAGCCACCCTGTCGTTGTACAGTTCCAACCTGACATGCAGGATCCATGGCTTCATGAGCGTGACGCCATATGATCAGCCTCCCGTTGGCGTTAAGTAGTCGGAAACGAGACTCATCACTCCATGCTACTCCTTTCCAGTCCTCAACACTCCAGTCTCTGTGCTCTCTTGCCCAGGCATGAAGAGCAGCCCGATGACGAGCATTAAGCAATGGTATTCTCGGAGATCGAAGACTCCCGAAATCCATGCGATGAATTCTAAGTTGCACAGTCCGTTTACAGTCCATTTGAGCTAATGTTTGGCTTCACTGGCAACGTACAACACGCCTGAGCTGTTTGTCACCACGCACTGTCAAGGCTAATTGTCCTTTGAAATCTGCCCGATTGCTAGTTTTTTGTCCCCCATCCGTGTATTCTTGGTATACTATTGACACTGTCGACCTTAAAAATTCTCATTGTCTGACGATTTCAGAAATTAAATGGCCATGCATCTCGCACCTACGATTTGTCCGCAATCGAAGGCTTTTAAATCAGGCAGTTTACCCAGACTGGCAATTCAAATAACTAATGCATAAGAACCACAGTACGCGCTACATGCAGTTACCACGGTGCCCTCTCTTGCGCATAAATGATGCGCAACGTTACACAATTTTCATAGCTTTTGCTATCCCTAATTCAGTTGCACTTCAGTGTATTAAACTTGCAGACTTGAAATTTGACGTCTTTACAAATACCCGTTAGCTTTTGTATAATAGCTTTCTTCGAAATTTTATAGGTAGTAATCTCTCGTCAAAACATACAGTTAAGTGTTCAATAACAGTTCATGTGTCTCCTTTCTCCGGAATAGTTCTGCAATTGTACTGACGCATATGACATAAAATGAATTCACTGTGAAATTTTTCCTTCTTTCAAATTCATGAAAGACTTCTTTAATTTCACCCAGTGCCGATTTATCCAGTGGGCGCTTGGGGTGTGCGCCCAACGGCCCGGGGCCCAGATAAGCTGGATTTAACTAGATTTTCTCATTATAAACTTCGATCCTCCATCGCCAAGAGGGCATGAAGATCTACTGCGCCCCGGACCCGAAATGAGCTTGAATAAAAACTGCTTTCACCGAAAATATACTTTCTTTTACTGCCTGTGTGTGAGCTTGTCCAGTTTCCTCATCAAACGAGAGTCCTAATACATCTGTTGATTCTTTTTCCACTTTTCCAAATTTATTTAGAAAATTTTGGCTGTAATTTTCTAAAGATTTTATTAGACTAAATCCTTTTAATAATTCACTCTCAACTTATTGCAATGAATGGTGATAGCATTACGGTGATTAGGTAAATTTCATTTTTGTCCATCTGCTCCAAAAGAAAAGTGGCTTCCAGTACTGTGGTCCTCCCCCCCCCTAATTATTATCATAGATTTCAGCCAGGGCTGCTCTTATATGCGGGTAACCAAGTCTCATAGCTCGTACGGCATCTGCTTTAGCTGACCATCGTGTACCTGAAACCTTTTTCACCGATAGTGCATGTTTACTTTTCTTTCCAAAATGTTATTTAATATTCGCCACCGATGGGTTGATAAACCCAACTCTTAGTGACGTAAGAGCCCATTGGAGGGTTGCTTAATATACCCCTCTCAGTTTCCGTGACCTTGGACACTGAAGTATATGAGCAGATGATAGGGTTTAGTGGTCAATCTGGCACGAAACTTCCAGTGATTAGCTTCCAAGTAAGTTTGGTACTCATTTTTTCGGCCCATTGAAGGGATGACAGGCTGAGTCAATCTTGCCCAGCCAGGGTTTGAACCCTGGACTTGTGGCGTGGAAGCGTGATACGCTACCACTCAGCCACTAGGGGAGGGGGGGGGGTGATACAGGGAAAAAATTAATAACTTGTGTACAAACATACAATGTTTAATCCCATCATTACAACTTTTTGGTGCAAAATTTTCTATTAAATGTAAAGGGTGATTTCACATGTCACATATGTTTTAATAATTTATTTATTATGTATTTTATATAACTGTATTTATACTGTAATTTTAACTGGAGGTATGTACTGTACTGAACTTATTCATGTATATATTTGTTGTTCTTCTGAATGTTTTATGTAGGTTGCAATGAACCCGTTCATGTTACTTTTTAAAGTGATAGTTATGCAGAAATAAGTAGTTCTTTATGCAAGATAAAATACTCAGCGAATCATTAACCCTCTCGATGCGTAGTGCTACGTCTGCTACGTGTACTTTGCAGGTGGAAATCGGGGGATGCGTGGCGAGAGGGTTAAAGAACGTGACAGCACATGGAATGTAAACTGCGCTTGGACTGTTATTTAATATGTGCCTGTAGACCTGACTATTACCTGGACATATTGGACGCATTATCAAATGATTGTCCTCTATAGTTTTTCCTATCCAATCCGAATTTAGTAAAAAGTTCTATTACTTGCTATTTTAAATATGAAGAAGTATGTCCTTCTGAGCGTATAAATTTTACAAATGGTATAAATTGCTAAAATTTGGGGCCCCTGGCCGCCGCCAGCCGCTTATCTGGTTACAATTGAATGTCCTCTTTTTTGAACTACCAGACGCAAACGTTTAAAAATTAGTAGGCACGCTTTTTTTTTGCGGGGTAGAGATCCGCTAAAAAAGTGATTTTGTGAAAATTGGAACTTATGAGGTGTTGGTGGAGGGGAAGGGGCGTTATAGATATTAATTTATGTTTTGAAACTGTGGGATGTACAATTTTGAAATTTGGTAGGCATGTTCCTTTCATGGAGAAGAGATCCGCTACAAAATGAATTTTGTGAAAATCGACCCCCGACCCCAAGGGGCGTTATAAATAAATATTTCTGTTTTCGAACTGTTAGACCTACCGGCATAAAATTTGTTAGGCAAATTCATTTAAGGAAGCAGAGTTCTTCTAAGAACGTATTTTGCAACAATCCAACCAGACGGGGGCAACAACACCGTCTGGTTGAGTTATAGAGAAAAATATTTGGAGGCTGCGAGGAGTTACAGAGAAAAATATATATTTTTTTAATTGTTAGACCCACATACTTGAAATTTGTTAAGCATGTTTCTTTTAAGGAATAGAGATCCACTAAGAGTGGATTTTATAAAAAACGTCTCCTATGCGGGAAGAAGGTAGTTACTGGGGTGTATTGATAAAAACGATTGCCGTTTTCGAACTACTAAGCCTACAATAATTAAATTTGGTATGCATGTTTCTTTTGTTAAATTAAAATGAAATAAGAATAGGTCTTTTCAAAATCGACTGTCAAAGAAGTCTACATGGTTTGTTTATAAAAAAATTTCCGTTTTTGAGCGATTAGATTTAGACTTTATTTTTCGCAATCCACCCAGTTTAGTACAGATCTCCTAAAAATGGGTATAGCGAAATTCCTTTTTGGGGGGAGGTGGTTATAGGTGCGTAAAAGATAAGTTCTACTTTAATTTTAGAATTTATTATTCAAGAGGTGAAAGTTATAAGAATGTTTTTTCATATAATCGAGCTAGGACTTAGATGTTAATAATTTAGATATATGTATATAAAAACCTTATGTATTCGTACATCATTATGAAATAACCTGCAAAGCGGGCGGGAAGTGGCTAGTATATCTTTATATATAAAATATACGTGTCACAGTGTTTGTTCGCAATGGACTCCAAAACTACTCACACTCAACCGATCATAATATAATTTTGCATACTCTGTGTCATTTCGTCCAACTTAAAACATAGGATGGTTTTTATTTCAATTAATCACGCCATAATTTTTTTATTGCCGGAAATGTGAAGAATCCGGAAAACACGTTGCCAGATTGCCGTAAGAGAATAATCGCATAATGTGGCATTGCTCATGTGTCTGTGGAAACAGATATTACAAACCAAAATGCACGAAAATTAAGTGCCTGGCGTATTTCGGGGTGCGGAATCCGATTTTCGAGTCAGTTTCCAAAATTAACCGTAACTTTGCCGGATAAAGCCGGCCGACCGTATTTTAGGTACATCATAACAGGGACTTACATTAAAAGCCTTGAATCGTGAAAACTTGGACCCTGGCGTACTTCAAAATGGATAATCCGAATCTGATATCAAGTCTGAGAAATAACCTTAATTTTGCCGGATAATTCAGGACGACCATTTATTACGCAAACCGTGGCAGGAGCTTACCATTAATGTCTTGGTGCGGGAAAAGTGCGTTTCTGTTGTAATTCTGGATGGTAAACGAGAGTTTGAAATCGAATTTTAGAAATTCCTGTATTTTTGGCAGATAATGCCGAGGGATCGGAATATTCTCGGACAGCAGTACCAGCTTAACTTGCTGACGTAGATACGCAAAAAGTGAGTCTTGATTGCATTTTGGAACTGCTGATCAATATTCTCAATAAAATTCAAGATAATCTCATATCTACGTCGAATAATGCCAGACGAAAGTATTTTACGCGAACTGTGGAAGGGGCTTGCTTTAAAGTTCTTGAGGAGAGAGAAATGCTTTCCTGGTATTTTTCTGTATGGGAAACAATAATAATCAGAAATCGGATTTTTGAAACTCTTTTAACTTTGCTGGATAATGACGGCCGACCGTAAAAAAATGTCCCCCTTCAGAGACTGAACTTACAGGAGCAGGAGCATCGAAAGTGGGCACCGAGTGCTTCTCGGGGTGGGAACGAGAATCTGGATATGGATTTCAAAAGCTTCCATAAATTTTTTGGATATTGCTGGAATGAGGTCAAATGGCTTTGTGTTCGAGTTCCACCTCCGGATTTTCATTCCCTATAGCAACTAAACTTTCAGGTGCAGTCGTGCGAAAATATGATAGCAATAAAAAATTGCGGGCATTGTTTTCACTTTATTAGATGGGGGAAAACTGCATATTCCGCATCAGATGCCATTGGACATTCATAAAATACAGGATATAATATGTACCATTGAAGAAAAAGAGTGGATTGGCTACAGTATTGCAAATGAATTCAATCATGATCAGGGATAAGTGTACCATGACCCATAAACATTCACTCACAACATTACATAGAGCTTTGCAAGATTTTAATGGCAACGATAGAATATTCGGTGCTGTTGTATTACTGTCTGGTAATTTTCGACAGACATTAACAGCCATTACACGCTCTACTTCTGCTCAAGAGATTTACGCCTGTTTAAAACAATCTTTTTTGTGGCGAAACGTGGAAACACTTTGACTGACCATAAACATGCGAGCATATTTGCAAGATGATCAATCTGAGCAAATATTTTCTAACCAACTACTGAATATTGGAAACGGTGAAGTAGAACTTCAACCCAATACATAATGCATGAAATAACCAAAGGATTTCTGTAATGTTCTTTAGGCAAAAAGGAACTGATTGAGAGTGTCTTTCCGGATATACTGTATAATTATCTAGAAAATTATTGCATATGTAATCCTGTTACTTAATCAGAAAAACTGTCGATATTTTGATAAATAAACTTCCAGACACAGGGTTGTTTCCAGTTGATCCAACGCCTTTTAAACCAATCAACACTATTGTTGATGAAAACAAAACTGTAAATTTTCCAACCGAGTTTTTGAATTATCTAGATGTATAAGAAATGTCGCCATATAATCCTCGGTTGGTTCCCTGGTTATTATCTGCATAACTTAAATTCACCTAGATAATGCAACGGTGCACATTTGATCATCAAAAGAATTATACCGGGAACTTTTCGAAGCAAACATTTTGACTGTAAAGTTTAAACGAAAATTCGGTTCTGCTACTACGGAATCTGTTGCCCCGTATTCCACTGATACCGTCAAAATCTCTAATACCTTCCAAAAGGCTTAAATTCCCAAATCGTTTGGCTTTCGCGATTACCATAAATGAATCTAAAACCCGAACAATATTCATTTGATACTTCATCTTAGAAAATCCATGTTTCTCAAATGGGCAACTAGATGTTATATGCTCACGTGTGCGGAAACCGTTGAATCTATTTGAGCTAGCAAAATACGAAAGTTGAGTGAAACTATTTGAGTTACCGAAAAATATTGTGCACCGATTAGCGGTTTTAAATTATTTGTTGTTTACTTTAAAATGATAAAAATAATTTTAAAAATTGCAAAGAATCAATGTTATTCACCACAGTTATAAAATTAAATCTTCATAGGTTGTTGCTTAACGATTTCGTTAGTAATTTATGCATTATACTACACTCAAATAGGAGATCAATGAAATGCAAAATTAAAATTATTTATTGTTTTATACTTTATTTCAACCCTCCAAAATTATAAACGAAGAATAATTTGACTGCATTGAATATGCAGAAGTGAGCGGTTCCTCAGCTGTCTATCTGATGTAGGTTCAGCATCTTCTTCACTGTCACTCTCAGAATCACTTAAGTCTTCTTAGCTTTCTGTACTTTCTACAGGATTATCTTCAATTTTTATGAGATGCTCTTCATACTTTCCCTGATATGTATCTTCTATTATCCCATCTTCTAATTTCAATTCTGTATGGTCATCCCACTTGCCTGCTTTTTCTAGAAATATTACATCTCTAGATAAAATTACTCTGTGTTCTTTCTTTAGCCAAATTCTGTATCGTTCATCTCCATCATATCCCACAAGCTACCCTTGGATGGCCTTCTTGTCCATTTTCCTTCGCTTCTGAGCTGGAACATGAGCATAGCATGGATATCCTATTATGCGCAAGTGTTTTAACCGGGGTTTCTTTTTGAGCCAAAGCTCATATGGACTTACATTTTCTAATGATGACTTTCCTGTTCTGTTTAGTACATATATGGCAGAGTTAACTAACTCAGCCCAGATGGCTGCAGGGAAACTGATGTCAGGATTTGAGTACTTGAATGTTCTGGCCATTTCAATAGTGGTTCGCATTTCTCGTTCACTGGCTCCATTTTGTTCTGGGGTATAAGGTGCTGTCAGCCTTTGAGTGATTCCATTTGAATCTAAAATTTCCCGAACAGCTTTGTTATCAAATTCTCCACCATTATCACAGAGGAATTCTTTCACAGAATATCCCAATGTCCTTGTATGTACAAGCATATGCTCTAACACCTTCTTTACTTCTGACTTCTTTTTTACTAGGTAACCACAGAGAAACTTTGTAAAGCTGTCTTTGAATACAACCAGATACTTTTTCTTCTGAAATGACTCATCAAATGGTCCACAAACATCTGCTGAAATCAGTTCACCAGGCTCAGATGCTTTCTTCCTGGTGCCAAAGGATGACCTGTGTGCTTTGCCATAAATACAGGGCTCACATAATTCTTTATCTAGCTTGATGTGGATGCCTAGTTCCTTTTTAAGCATGTTTCGGATGTGACGTTTATCTTGGTGGCCCCATCTTTCATGATACAACTGTAGCAAGGAGCTATCTGCTACAACAGTATGAACTTGTTATTTCTTTTGGCAATATTGGTTCAAAATTTGCTTTGAATAAGGAACCATTCACACTGCGAGAACCATACGGCAGCACATCACCGTTGACATTTAACCAGCACTCTGTAGGAGTGGACACAAATTCACTGTTTTGATTTCTGTCTTGAGCGGCAAGTACAGAGAATAAATTTCTATTAATCTTTGGAACATACCAAACATCTTTCAGAAAAACTTCCTGGCATTTTCCATTAATAGTGGATTTTACTTTTATTGTGCCTTTCCCAAGAGCAACTAACGTTTCATTTCCAGCAGCTTTAATGCCACAAGGACTATTAAATTTTATGAAGTCAACAAAATATGTGTAGCAGTTTGTGACATGCCTAGTAGCTCCATTCTCAATCCAATATGATGTACGGCTAGTCTCTGATGTTCAGACTTCCTCAGATATAGACATTAATGCTATGTTAGCTGACACTGTATTTAATTGTGTATCACTCAATTTATTCTTTGGTGGTCTTCCATCTGAAATCCATTTTCTGCAGTCTTTTACCCAATGCCCTTTTCGCTTACAGTAATTACAGCTATCTTCTTTTCTTGACTTGAACTTATATTTGCTCTCTTGTCTGGGTCTTTCTGATTTTGTAGCTATTAGGGCTTCCTGGGCTTTTTTGCTACTGTCTTCCACTTTGGTAAAATTTCTTTCGAACATACACAGCTGCACTGTTAATTCTTCAAATGACTTCTTGTCATCTCCAGCTAACAACCAACTGGATTTAAAGGTTTCAAACTGATAAGGCAAAATATGTAATACTTTACATACTAACATCAAATCTGGCAGCTTGCTGTCCTCTCTAGCCTCAAGTCCATTATTCAGTTCATTCCAAAGACTTCTTAGCTTTGCAATATGTTTTGAGACATCCTCTCCTGGAACCCAGCTGAATACAAAAAACTCTGTACAAATTTTAAACAACTGATCTTTTGAAGTTGCTTCAAACTGCTGCTTTAATGATTCCCACGCATCAAAGGCTGTTTCCTTGTCCATAATCTTCTGATACACAGCATCAGTGACAGTACTTGCGATCATTGATTTTGCATAACTATTTGCTTTTCTGTACAAATCGCAGCGTTCTTTATACTGTTTTCTTACAGATTCTTGAGCATCAATATCTATGGATTCTGGCCTTTTCAGCTTGCCATCTATAATCTCGATCGCTCCTTCGTGGTAATCGAGTAGGTCTCGTATCTTCCGTTTCCACATCGGCCAATCTGTTTCTCTGGTCAAAGGCTTAATATGACGACTGAAATCCATACTTATTTCCTTTCTAGAAATTTAGATTTTCAGGTTTCTTAAATAATTTGTTTAAATATTTCTAGGCTAAGCAACAACGGTCATCTTCTGTTTCTTCCTCGATCTCTTCAAAATGGCGGCGCGATCACGCTTTATTCCCGCCAAATTACCGATCGGCGAAATTTTGCCGCGACTTGCTGCTTCCAAGAAATAAAGTTCTTTCAGCCTTTTCTATCGTAAAAGACTCATAATCTTTGATACTTCAAGCACAGTTAAAGCTTGTGCTGGTACCCATAACCTGTTTAAGTTTTTATTATTTACGGAATACGAGAATTATCACAGACTTAAATTACAACCTGCACACAAGGCGGCTAGAGCTAGAAGACTCATTACATAAGAAAAACTATAAATACAAATGAGAGATACAGGCGCCATCTATTGGCATAACAACAAAACCATGTTAACATTCATTATAAAGTCATTGTCTTTAACAGTGAATAATTTGTATTTGTTCTAATTACAATAATAAAACCAAACAAGTGTTCAAATATGAAAAGTTTTACAGTGTATAACAACCCTTTCCTTTTTCTGGTCATGTGTTTCCCATATTTTTAATAAGAAATATATCCTTTTTCTTCAAAATTTTTTCTTCATAAAAGTTACACTACACAAAAGGAGATCTTTTTTACAGGACTCACAGCAAATGTGTTATACGAATAAATAAATGAATTTTCAAAGCCGTTTTTTTTACACACCTCCTGAAACACAAGGCATAAATCACCATAAAAATCTGTAGTTTAATAAAATATTTTTTAAAAAATACTATATATCTATCATAAATCAATCAGCATTATGTATAAGGGAAACGATACTCTAGCTAATTACTTACGCTTTGTTGAAAAGATCAAATGTATCAAAAGCCTTGTTGACATTCATTTATGGTAAACTTGGCTGACATTGTGGCGATAAATTTTGTGCATCCACACCTTGATATATTTTAAGTTGTTACTTGATTACAATTATATTTTTAAAGCTTAAAAATGAAAAAAATGTGCTTGTAAATTTTCAAGTTGGAATGGAACGGTTTCGGTTTATTGTTTTTTGCAAGGTAGAACTGGTCTATAGTTCATAACCCTCTAAAGTCTCAGTCTTCATTCTTTAGAGGAAAAAATTTCAGTGGATTTATAAAGTATTCCTAGATTTTAATGTCTCTTAATTATCAATGCTTTATAATATATTCGTTGGAAAATAATTATACTGGCGTGCTGGTCTCATCAGTCCATGGTCGAGTATTGAGTGTTCTGAAAATCAATAATTTGATTTTGAAAAACGTTGAAAAATCCGATTCTGAAATATGAGTTTTGTAACAATCTTTTTGAAGCATAATAAACCACATTCAATAATACTTGGTATTTTAAACCATTTTATGCAAAACAGTGTAAGCCAAGTTAGAGAGTAAACTGAAGTGAAATCTGAAACAGTTTTTAATTCTATAAATAAATTTCGTCTGTAGAGAAGTAAAATAGCATTTCGGACATAAACAATAACTCATCTGTCATTTCTTCTATTTTTTTTTCATGTCTAAGGTTTCATAACTCTTTTTCAATTGCTTAAAAAATTGACTTTATACGATTTTCCTGGTCAAATAATTCGTTTAGACATGTTTAACATATTATTAAACACAATTTTATTAAGTTTATCTAATAAAATATTTTGCAGTAAGTATTATAAGATCGTTACATTAACATTTGAACATAAAACTATACCAAATTAAGATTTGAGCTATGTATATTTCATATTTAATACTCATTCGAAGGTAAATTGTTTCATTGACAGTATGTCAAACGAAATTTTATAAACATGTTTTCCTGTTACAATTGATGTCTTTTCACTTATATAATAGCCCCCTTTACGATATAGGAGATTTCAGATAGTATATTGGTGATATTAAAAAGAAAATATTCTGTGCAATTTGTGAAAATTAGACAGCAAACAATAAAACTAGACAAATATTTTTTTGTTTCTAATGGGCTGCGGATTGGTGTTTTACCGTTGCAGACCTAGTACCTTCCCAGAAGCTGGTATCTCTTTTTAGTGTGGGGGGCACCATACAGGTGGATACCAATGCAGCCAAACTTGACACATATACATTATAAACAAATATGGCTTTTACCTTTGAATTGTAAATTTAAAGTCTTCTCTGTAATCTGTCTGAAAAAATTTGGGTTGCTCTTTAATGCTCAATCGTTTTTCTCCAGTTGTATTCATTATTGATTCAGTGGCATAACCTACACCCCCCATTGGGGGGGGGCAGAGCCTGACTAACACCAAGCACGGCTTGGGGACCAAAACCTGACTTTGCAGAGGATCCCTAATAGTCCCCGTTATGCCACTGTATTGATTTGATAGTTTTAAAAAATTGATTTCTATCATAGAGATTTATGCAAATGAAATGAGAAGCACATTCAACAAATCTAAGGCTTGTTAACTATTTCTGTATTAAAAATTCATTTTAACTTGATTATGTAGCGTTATAAAAGTTCTAAATTTTTAAAAAACTTTGGACACAATAAGGAATTTATATGGTTCTTGCTTTCTACTATATATATCAAGTATTTCTCATTCTCAGAGAAAAAACTCTTCTCCATCTGTGCAAAGTCTCAGAATCACCAGGCTCCTTCCAAGCACATTATGAGTTGTACAGATCTTTCTAGATAAGTTATCTATATGGATCCCTTTCTTGTGCTCGACTTTTTAAGAGTCAATCTATCTTGTCTGACTTTGTCAGACTCTGGAGGATTGGCAACAACACATTAACTAATTTAATATCAAAACGCTAATCATTTTTGGCAGGAATTTAAAATTACATCAAATGGATCTTTGATGGCCAATCTAATGTTATCATATTGTACTGTTCTCAACTTGGCATAATTTTACAACTATATGGTAGAAAAACTGGTAGCATACCAATATCAAATTAGTTCCCATGTTAATTTGATAATTATAGATTATAGTTAACTATACTTGTCAAAAACATTAGTTTGGTAACCTTACATTTTTTGTAAGCAGAATTGTGTTGTGAGTTGCCAGCCAAAAATTTGGCAAATGTGAATTTTATCAAAGAGCTACTTCATCACAATATATTTTAAACTTTTATTATGCTGTAATTAAATTTATTTGGATATAGTTATAATTATTATTGGTACTTATGTATTATCGTGACCCATTGGTGACATATGAAATAAAGGACATGATTGCCAATTTAGCATACAGGACGCATGTGAAATTGGGGTTGCCAACTTGGCGAGTTATCTTGAACTTTAGCATTGTTGTGATAATACTTAAATACCTTATTATTTATAACATTCTCTTTTGCATTGCTTTCTCTATCAATTTAATTTTAAATTAAAGTTTTCGATATATATGTATTATACCATCAACAAATTTTGTTAAATCAAAAGGCTGTGCCAAATGCCCTGTTGTGGAAAACTGTTTGCACAAATGTTCAGACACATTAATAATGATGACAGTATTTGACTACATTTTTTTAATTGGCTACGTTTTTTCATGTGGCAAAATTGGTCAATGGTATAATACATAAATACTAAATTGTTTTTAATAGTTGATGTATTCATATATATCTCTGTGATCTTTTCTAAATCAAAATTTGAAAACCACTGAAAAATTGTTAGATTTTTTTTTTTTTCATTTGTAAAACTATTGGGACCATCTTGGTGATTGCTATGATTTTTTTTTTATAAAAAAGAATGTTAGTAAAATTAATGCATAGTTAAAGTAATTTTTACAGGCATGCTTATAAAGGCAATTATTTAAACAGCTTTCTTTTAAAAAATTTTAATCATATTATATGTTTTTTGGGATTAGAAGGAGAATCATTGAGTATATATATTAGTTTTAAGAATATATTCAAAGTAATAATTTTCTTTAGTTTCTTAATCTAGTCACCATTTAAAATCAGATTAATAAGATTTAAAAGTAGTTTTTTTTAAATTCTTCCTTTTTATTTGCAAACCAGATGTTGGATTGAATTCTCTGTTCTCACTTCAAATTTCACATCATTTTGAGAAATTCAGGTTATTTTGAAAAGAAGCTATATATATACTGAAATGAAAGAAACTAAATGCTAGTAAGACTAAATGCATTTTGCGAAAATTAAACAAGAAATTATGTATATTAAACTGCAATGAATTACTGATATTGCACTTCAAGAATTAAAACAAAAAGATTTTTGTTTTCTAAAATTTTATAAGAATTGTCTGGATTGATATTTTCTTCCCTAAAGCTATTATGTGATGTTTATTTTGCAAAATGTTTTGAGAACTAACTGAAGTTTATTTCCTTTTTAGGTTTAACTGATCCCAAACCAGTTACAGTTCTTGCAACTGAAGCATTCTTTATACCAATCAACTATGAATGGTTTCCAAAGTTCAGGAAAGGTATTATTTTTCTTGTTATAATACTTGTTTGTATGAAAATGGAATTTTTTGAATATAATGTTATACTTAAAATGTATTTTATTGATGAGTATAATATATTAATATTTACAGTAATAAAAGTTATTCCAGTTAATTCAGTATATTATTATATTTCAAAATTTGAGAATTTTTCTCTTATTATCTATTAAAAAATGCTCGTTCTTAATCAATTATGAGCACTTTAAATGCCATTTTATTTCTAAAAAATCCCATATACAAGGGGGGGGGTGAGTTAATTCTTCACACATGTAAAATTTCAGAAATAGACTTTAAAAGCCTTCCTTAATTCTTAACTTGCTTTATATAATCTTCATATTTTAAAATCTGCAGAAAAAAAATCCTTTAATTATACATTTGTCATATGTGTATTTTTTTTTATTCTTTTTGTTTATTTTTTCCAAATAATAATTTATTGATTGAAGAAAATTAAATATTCAACTCAGATTTTAGAAGTTTGTGTGTCTGATTCTTTCAGTTTCACATAATTTATTTAATTTTAGCCAGGAAGATGGAATTCTTTCTGTTCTGCCTACAGCAGTTTGGGCTCAAATTTTGTAATCACTCTGCATATTCAAATCATCATGCAAAATTACAGTTACACAATATTTATTAATCCTAACTTGTTTGGTTCCCTTCATATAGTCAAATGATGATCTCTCTCTACCAGATTTTTATCCTCAACAACAATTGTATTTTGAATATTACATGGCCTCTCTTAAAACACTGTCAGTTTTTAATTGGATGAACCACTTCTTTGTTTATGTGTTTCCCCAGTAGCATTATCTCCAAACACCTACTAAATCTTGTGCCTTTTTTTTTTTTTTTTTTTTTGCTTTAAGAATCACTAAATTTTAAATAAAATATGATGCAGCATCTTTACTCTGCTCATTCACTGATCTTGAAAGAATCAAAAATCCTAGCATTCATAACAACACTTTACTTCGTGATCAGCTGGTAGTGCCTGGCACTCTCTCAAATGCAGAGAAAAATTCAGGCATGTGCATTAAGCTGTCTGCTTCCACTCTGCAAAGTGGCACCACTCTAATACACTCATGTCCATAAATTAAGGATAATGAAGTTCAGGCAAAGGAAGAGACAGAAGCAAAACAAATTTGATTTATTTGTAAAGTCTATTTATTAAACAAAAGGTAAAGAGCAAAAAAGATGCTATATGTTTGACATAATTAATAAAAATTACAATTTTTACTCCCTGGAGCAAATTTCAAAAAAGAATCTATTTACAAAAAACAGTATAACATGGTTAGTATGATGGTTAATACGGAGTATGTCTCCCGGATGATGCAATACAGGCCTTACAATGCCTACGCATGCTGAGTATCAAATTATCAATCTGATCTTGGGGAATATTACACCACTCCATCAAGCAATGCCCTCCGAAGTTCCGGTAGGCAGGTGGGAGGGGGTTGACGGGCTGCAATTCGTCGGCCTAGCATATCCCACACATGTTCTATTGGATTCAAGTCCGGTGAGTATGCTGGCCAATCCATACAGGTGATATCCTCCGATTGAAGGCATTTGTCTACAATGTTTGCATGGTGAGGACATCCATTGTCATCCATAAACAGAAATTCATCACCCATAGCGCCCCGAAACAAATGTACATGTTGTTCCAGAATGACATCCCGATAGATGTGGCCTGTCATCGTTACACTCTGAACATGCAGGTCAGTTCTGGAACCAAGAATAATTTCCTCCCCAAACGAGCCATCCTGCACCACCGTAACAGTGTCGTTCAATGGTGTTCTCTTGGTGGTAACGGGTACCTGGCGCTTTCCATATGAAGGTCCGAGGAGAATCAGACTGCAAACTAAACCTGGACTCGTCAGAAAACATCACACAAGACCACTGTTGCGGTGTCCACAATGCATGCTCTCTACTCCAGGTTAATCATAGGCGACAGTGAGTTGCAGTAAGGGAACACATCTGACAGGCCTATGAGCATATAGACCACTGTGCCCTAAGCGTCTGTACGCGGTCTGCCTTAAAAATGTCATACCGGTAGCTGAAGAGAGCTGACGAGACAGGTCTGATGCTGTGCTCTGTCTGTTTCTTTTGGCAGTAACTGCCAAATACCGGTCCTCATTCGGCGTTGTAACTCGGAGGCGACCTGTGCTGTAACATCTACTCACATTACCATCATCTTGGAATCATTGCCAAAGCCTGGAGATGACTCTCTGGGCGATTCCAAGTTCCTCGGATACTTCCAGCTGGGTATGTCCACATTCCAGTCGTCCGATAATTCTACCACGTAAAAAATCATCCAAATGCTTCCTTTGTGCCATAACTATGCGGATATTGCACTGAAAGGCTTTTAAAGCACTTGTGAACAATTTTACTTCTTTGCCACCATTCCTTATATACCCCTCTCTTAATCTCTCGTCATTGTGATGTACTATCCGCGCCATCTGGTGGTTTCCTGTAATTTACTTATTCTTCTTCAAGATATGTGTGATAATTCTACAGGTGAAATTTTTATTTTAAAGTTCAATTTCTTTGTGTGATTCTGAATTATCCTTAATTTATGGACATGGGTGTATTACAGTTGTACGTAGCTCAGTTACTTTTTAAACAGCCATTGTATAAATAAATTTACTAACGCATTTGTCATGTTTATTGTTTCTTTTTTAAATGAAAATGTCATAAATTTCATTTATTTATAGATGATCCTTTAGAATATAGTACTTCATTAATGGATATGCCTGATCTTCCGAACTGGATGTTTAGCCATCCTACCAATAATAGCAATGCCTTTTTGTATGGATCAGCTGAAGAAGCAGGAAATGTGAAAATTGAAGTAAGTATATAAAAACTAGAAATCAATAACTTTTTTAAAAATTTTCATGTAATTTTTTGAAGCAAATTGTATTAGTTTCTATTTTTTTATTTTCTGTTTTTTTGAAAAAAAATTTTGCAAATATTATTAACATTACTTTTGAAGCATTACAGAGACACATTTAAAAAGTAATCAGTTATATTAACCATCTTGAATTTTGTGTTTGTGTTGTCCTGTACTCTTTTATAATATTTCATAAGTGTATTACTAACCTCTTACAAACTTGATTTATGTACTGTTCTTTCTTTCCTTTCTTTTTAATGTTATAAATTTCTTTTAAGAATTTATATATTTTTGCTATGTCATCTCGTATAAGATCATGTAGTGAAAGTGGGTGCTATAAATAAGTGATTTTTAAACTGTGGTCTGCGGAAACCTAGGGTCCACAAAGATCAATCATCTAATGTTAAGACTTTCCTCTTTTACAGAATCTGTAAGACCTCAAGGAAAAATTGAAAGATGTCATCCTAGATTAAATCACTGAACTGTCTCCAATAAAAATATTTACTAGAACATGCATTTCAATCAAGAATATTAATTCATTTTTGTTATTGTTTGCACTACATAGCCATTACTGAAACTTAATATTTTCAAAAATTATATAGTAGAAACACTATGCATTGCATTTACTATATTGGAAGCTATAATTTCAGTCTTCTGTTTTATTTCGTGCTATTTTCGAATATGGGTGTTTCTAATATCATGCGTGAGTGCTAGGATATTTTTATTGTTTTTTTTTAAAGAATGAGTGTTTTAATTATTGCTAAATCATTTATTTCACTTTATTTTACTTTCTAAAAATGTTTTTTTATGTTCCTTGTTCGATGAAATTCATTGAAGGAACTTGCAATTTTTGGAACATTGTACATTTTCAGTACTTTTATTTGATATTCATTGTTAAATTTAATATACATTATGTAATTATTTTATCAATAATATAATATAAAAATACAATTATTATTATATGTGATAATCATATAATATTCGTTATTTGTAATAATTGTTTTAAAATTATAATTTTTATAATTATTATTACATATTTATTATGTTATTTATTTATAAGTATTATATTATGTTGTTTATTTAAAATTAATATTTTGGTATTATTTATAATTATGTTAAATGAGTATTCTTATGTACGCTTCTTGTTATATTACAATACGATGTGGTTATTCTTTTTTATAATTACTATTAAATTATATTATATGATTATTATTTTAAATAATTTTATTAAATACTACTACTACATGAATATACAATAATTATTAATATATAATATTATATAATAATTATATATATAATTACTATACAGTTATAATATAAGATTATTTATTTCATATTGCATAATATTACTATTAGTTAATATTTTTTTAGATTACATTGATTTTTTTATTAATCTTGGTTATTCTCAATCTCTTCTTATATTCTTCATTTGAAATAGTTTTTACTGTATTTCAAAGTTCTTTAAAATTATTTTCTTGGCAATCTCTTACTGCTAGGCTGCCTTCTTGGAAGCTATTTCAATGACTGCGCTGCTTGGCGTGATTTTTTATCGTGCCAAGCAGCATTTGGCATATAGACCCAGGATATCAGACTAGTTCCATATTTTTATTTATACGTATATATAAAGAAAAAGAAGTTTTAAAAGAGTCTGTATAAATAACAGAGGCAGTTATCAGATTATTGAGGAACCTTTAAATCATTCAGCCATGTGTTAGGAGGGGTCCACAATGTCAAGCTGATACATAAAGGAGAACCATGGCGATCAAAAATTTAAGAACCACTGCTATAGGTCATAATCATTAGATAGATCTTTTGTTCTATGTTTCAGAGGAACTTATAAATATGATTCACTTTGCTTCAAACCAAAATATCAAGTTTTAGAGTTTCCTCTAAAATTAAATGAGATATTTCCTAAGACTAATATGTGACAGCATCTGCTTAAAATGCTGATTTTTGTTTAAAACACATAATAGAACTTTCAAATAACTTGTTAAGTTATATAGCTATCTGTATAAATTCTGCAAATGTATTTTAAAAAGTTAATATTATTAAAATAAACCATTTTTTTAAAATTGTTTTTATCACTTTTAGTATATTTTTAGTATTATAATAAAAAGATTCAGTCATTAGATTTGTGTTGTATGATCCTGATTTACTTGTACAAGTTCTTGCATCATTATGCTTGTTTGATTTCATGTCTGATAAAACTATTATCTTGCTCAGTGGAGATGAAGAATATTAGGCCCCCTCCCCGGCAAAGTCTGGTGTGGAGTTCCAAACCGAATCTTACAAACGATACATACTTAGCATTGATCAAGCTGTTGGTCCCCCCCCCCGCACTGATCTTGCTCTTAAATCTTAAAATAAGTAGTAAATTTCAAATATATACATAAAAACAGTTCAATAAGATGTTGAAGGATCTAATTTTGTTTTAATTTATAATTTTTAGGGTTCTGATCCAAAAATGTAAATTTATTTAAAACTGAAATAAAATTTTTACAGTTATAATTATTATCAATGTCTATATATATTTATATTGTTAAGGCAACATTAATTAATATATTTTTAATTATTTCTGTTTCTTATGATTTAACAATGGAGATAGTTTACTAATTCTGTTGAGTGAGGGATAAGATGATTTTGCATATTAGAAAAATCTTTGCATCAGCATTTGTCTTTTGTGCATTTTATTTCAAGGAAATATGTGACTCATTACTTTTTCTTTAATAGTAGATGTTGATTTCCAAGTAAAATTTTATAATTATTTGATATTTTATTTTTGTTTAAATAAATAACTTTAATGAAGGTTTAATTATATTATATTCAACCTTCTTCAGCTGGCTACCGGCCAAGACTGTCTCAGTCAGCTTAGATCATCTTGATGTATTTGATGCTATGTTTTTCCATTGGTTAACTCCCAAGTCCTTCAACCACATTTCTACTTTATCCATCCACCTTGTTCTCTGACTTCCTCTTTTCCCTTTGGAATTTGGGAAGTTATTTTGACAGGATTTTCATTGCTATATTGAAATACAACTCCTAACCACCTTATTTGGGAAGCCTTGATCACTTTGACTATGTTGAGTTCTCTGTATTTTGACTGAAGTTCAAGGTTGTATCATATTCTCCAGATTTCCTTTTCTCTAACTGCACCAAAAAAAATTTGTAAGATTTTTCTCTCAAAAGTCATTAGTTTCTCTTCGTCTTCTTTGTTAATTATCCAGCTTCTGCTGCCGCATAAAACAATTTGTCTTGCTAGAGTCTTGTACATAACTGTATTTTTGTTTTGCTACTTATATATTTAGATGTAAACTGTTTTCTCAATCCGTGATAACATCTGTTATTATATTCAATAGTTAAAATACTATTTCTGACTGTCAAGTAGAAGCCATGTGCCAAAATCAGGCAGAATTTACTCCACATGAGAAGAAAATTTATGATAAAGTACATTGAGAGTTGATGAATCAAGTTGTGATCTTAAAGATTATCATATGAGCTGAAGAACTAACTATTTCACAAAGGAAATTTTTTAAATAAAAATTTTGAGATTTTTCCAATGAAAAAACTGTGATAAAATCAATATACTCTTTGAAATTGAGGAGACTGAAATATTTTTTCATGTTAAAAGAATTTCGTATTGAAGGATATTGCATATATATATATATATATATCAACAAAATTGAGTTTTATTAGAGTACATTTTATTTACATAGCTATGTATGTATACATGTATTTAATAAAAATCAATGAAACAAAAACATTCACAGGAACTTAAAGAAATTTAATACGAAATTTTCAACTTTTTTGAAAAAAAAGCATTTATTGAGTTTTTGGAAAATAATCTGGTGCTTTTCTTTGCATTGTCTTTTTTTAGCATCAAATAGTTGACAAATTGTTGGGTGTCATCCATTTTGTTATTCATTTCACCATTGGAATGAGCCGTCTAAATAACTGCGTACACTTTTCATGATGTTCCTCATTTCAGATGACATGAGAACAGGATCTGCATTATTCATTTCCTTTTTGTTGTCAGAATCTGCATCAATGATATTTTTTGACTTTGAACAAACTCCAAAATGTCTTGTCTGCCATAATTGGAGCTCAACACATATTATCATATACTTTAACGAATTCTACCGATGATGCAGTAGGATAAGCTAATCCAACTGGTATTTTCCGTACTTTTTTTATTCTCAGAAAAGAAATCTCTTTGTGTTAAGCTATTTTCTTTTCGTATTATGAGAGAAAAAATTATGAAAATACATAATTTGTCGGGACCATTGTATTGTTTCGTGTTAAGCATATTTCACTGTAATTTAACAACTCACGAATTTTGGTTAAATCATAATTTTATGTAAAGATGAGTCAAAGCTGAGTTTTGTGGCCAGACATGAAAGGTCAGGCTCTGCTCAATTTGTGACTGACCTCTGCTCTGACTAACAGGTCATAATTCAGATATATATTTTTTTCACAATATTTTCATTATTATGAAAATTATATATGGAACTCAATGCATTATATATATGTTGGGCCCCAGGCCCTCTGTTGAATTGAGGAGAGCTTCATATCTATAAATAATGTCTTTATTGTTCTTCAAACATGTTGAATCCAACATGGCGGACCTTTGGCACGCAACCAATTAGAATAAAAAACAACGTTGCAGCGAGGAGTCACCAACTATCTTCCGTTTTTGCTCTTTCCTACATCAGCCCTCACTCTACCTTTAAATAGTCTTATTTACCCCCAAATCCCTACAGGATAGTAAAGAGTTCACTCTATATTTCTATTTATTATTTACTAAATTCTGAAGCTAAACTTTCTAGACCTGACATATATATATATATATATATGTATTTATGTATCATTTTTGTATATGATTTTAAAATTACGTAATGTGTGTGTACTCTATTGAAAATAGAGTACACACTTTAAATAAAAATTTAGTTGTGTTTATTCACAATTTTTATTTAGTTATTTTTTGTGCATGTAAGAGGGAAGGATCATAAGTAGCATAGTTTGTAAATCAATAAGAATGTTTAATTAGAGAAGGTTTCAAGTTTATATGAATGGTATCAAATTTTCAAGGCCTACTTCTAATGTTCAGTTAGTTATTAAATATTTTATTACATTTTTCTTTGTTATATATTGAAGTTCATTATTAAAATGGAATGAAATCAACGTTTTCTCAATTTTTTTTAAGTATAAACTGTAACAATGTTTTAGCTGATGAGTTTTATCTTTTGTATAAAATTATTCATAATAAGCATTGTGTAACTGTACTTATTTTAATACACATTTTAAATTGTAACAAGAGAAAAATAACTTTGTATTTTATAATTCTTGACTGATTCATGATAAGTTAAAATTTTTATTACTATGCAACTTGTAAAAAAAAAAAAAATTTCTACTTCAGAATGAAACAACTTAGTTTTTACTGCACTTTTCAAATCTGTGATGTATAATTATAATGTTTCAGATTATTGCACTGAATAAGAATACATTTGAGACTGCAACTACAATTTTGGAATTATTTGTGAAACCAAGAGAAAGTAAGATATTACAAGTTTTGATAAACTTTCCTTACAAAATTAAGCATTTTTCAACTACAGATTTATAAACGTAAAAACTTTAAATATCAGGTAAAATAATCATTGTTTAGTGCAAGATTGAATTAACTATTGATATATTCAACCACTGCTTATTATATATGTGTGTGCACACATGTTTAAAAAGTTTAAAGTTAAAAAATAATTAAATATTTTTTTTAAAAAAAAACTGGATTCATAAATTATTTTTCAGTTATTTCTTTAAGTCTGATTGTGATAAGTATAATCTAAAAGTTAATATCAAATTTAAAAGTATTGAATTTTAAATTATGGTATTTTTTTTTCTCCTTAAAACTTGTGAATTCTTACAAAAGATAAGTAAGATATAATATGTAGGTGTTAAAGAAAATAACTTTAATAAATACAATTAATTGGTAGATTTGTGTGTATAAAGAAAATTTTATATTTGGAGGAGAATACGTCAATAACTGGAAAAATAAATGGGATAGTAATACGTAGTCTACACAATGATAATTGATTTAGATGTATATCATTGATCTGTGGTCATATTTTCTTAGAGATTTCAATGGCACCATAAGAGACATACATCATTAGCACCTATCACAATAAAGTTTTTTTCCTTGTTTACCTATCTTCTTAATTTTTTTAAAAGTTTTATTTACAACATGCTATTTTTTGAAGTGTTTGTTGCAAGAACTAAATAAGCATCTTCATGTTTAACATTTTAAAAACTTTCTTAAATTACATTCTATCCCTTTCAATTTAGAATGCTTTGGATATGGGCTGTAATATTTCTCTAAAATCTTAAAAACACATCTTCTTGGCATCTTTGATATAGTAAGGAAACATGATTGAATGCGAGTTTTGGCATTTTTTTATTTTCATGAAAATATGACTGTTGATGCTCAACCATTGCTGTAATCTATTTTTATAAACTCAAAATTAAAACGAGTTTTATTTTATCAGCAAACATCAGGAAAGTAGTACAAATAAAGAGAAAATAAAAGTAAATAAAGAGAAAAATAAGAATATAAATTTTAAATGCTCTTAAAAAAGAGTTATTTGTGAAACATTTTATGAATTATTTCACGAATTGAAAGGTTTTATTCAACTTATTAAACTGCATGTATATAAATTTTACAGCTTAGTTAGAAAAAAATGTAGGCATTTAGTCATAATGGAGGATATGATCTTTAATAACGAGAAAAGAAAAAAATATGTATTTCATTTTTTATTGTAACAAATTTAATATTTGATAAATGTTTCATTTTGACTTTGATTTTTAAATTAAGAAAGCTTTGTATTTGTTGCTACTGCTTACAATCTTTAAAATCTTATTCCTTGAAAATAAATTATGATTGAATGAAAACTGCTTCATCTTGCATGTGGTAATAAGAAAATGTGGTCTTGAGTCATGACATGCAGTCCTTTGGTAATAAGATAAATCTTTAAAAAAAAATGTTTTAAGTTAACAATTAATAATTATCCAAAGAAAAATTTTGAGGCATTAACACATAATTTTAACAGACATATTTAATTAATAGGTGTATATTATTTAATTAGAGCTATCTTCCCTTCATTTGTTTATGAAAATTTGTACAATTGTAGGCTTTATTTTTATTTCAAATTTTAATGTTCAAATTTTATGCTCTTAATGTTTTTTTAACTATATACTTTTTAGATTTTTGTAAATATATTTCAGTAAAATATGTAAATAAATTCAGAAATTAATTTTTTTATTTGATTAGGAGTTTTCCAATATGAAGTTGAGATGAAATTCTTAAATTTAAATGTGGATGACATGTTCAAATCTGGCAGACTGAGTCGTCTTGTTGAAGTATTTCAAAGCAATTTGTGGAAAGGCAGTGATGACATTTATGTAACGAAGGTTGTTTCATCACTGGATGTTGGAGGACGTTTACCATTGAATCCAAACATGAAAGAAGGGTACTTTGGTTCTCGATTGTTGAATCTTTAAAAAAATCCTTAGATATTTTCAATCATTTGCTTTTATTTTTTATTTATTAAATGTTGAGATTATTGTCATTATTTAAAATTATTTGCAGAAGGAGTTTTGGTTTTTAAAGAAACATTTATTTAAAAAATATTGCTGTTAATTTTTTTTTAAATACTTTTTTATAAATTTTGTATGTAAATTTCATGAAAGGATATGAAAGAAAATTAATAGCTTATATAGCTGTTACATGTGATACAAATCTTTATTTCTTATTTCATATATTTTTTTTATTATTTGGAAAACAAGTTATTGATATATATTGTTTTAAATTAATTGTAATATTCACAAATCATTCCATATTTTCTATTTTATTTTCTGACTAAATTATTCCTACTAAATTATTTAAAAATTTATTTTGGGTGGATTTAATTTGTATAAGAAATAGTTTATTTCATTATATTAGATTAAAAAAAGCTCTAAAAATTTTGCTTTGTAAATTGATTTACAATAAAAGAATTATATCCTACTCAAGGTCTCTTTTAAATGTGTTGGATTTTTGTGATAGACTTATTGTAATTATTTCTGGATATTCTTCAACGATGAGTTTGTATAAATTGATATATTGATAAATTAGTAGACCTATCCTTTACTGAAATTTTTTTCACTTTCTGTTGCTAAGTTAAGTATTATTTTTATTTCTATTGTCTCTGGAAATTTCATGGAACAAAGTACTTTGAAAATAAATATCTCCAACTTGAGATGATGTTTTTTAAAAACTTCATAGAATTGTTGCATGATCATAACCTGAGAAAAAGTACATGAAAATTTTTTTTACCTTTGAAAATATATTTAAAATTTGAATCCTCTTTTAAAAATATTAGCATTTTAATTTCTGTGATGTAAACTCCAAACGATGAAATAAGGACTTTTATTATATTATGCTTTCATAAAATGTATAAATTGCTATATATTATTATTTTCATATATTCATTTTTAATGCATGTTATTATTTTAATGTATTTATTTCCGAAATATAAAACAGTCATTACTTTCACATTTTTATTTTCTATAATTCAATATTTCAGAGTTGTTGTTCGAATTGGTGGAATGTCCTCATTTTCCCGGGATCTAGAAGATTTGGAAAGAGAAGTCCAGCCTTTGAAGAACAGAGTACCATGTCCTCGTGATTACAAAAGAACTTCTGTGGAGCATTTGTTTCGAAGCAGAAATTTTGTAGCAGATTGGTGCAGTTTCCGTCTTGTATGTTTTGATTTAAATGAGTGGTGAAACTAAATATTAACACACACAATAACTTTGCTACAGAAGTAATGCTTAAAATATAAAAGTATTTTGTTTTATGAATAACTTAATATTAGATATTTGTACCATAATTTGTCCCTATTTTATACAGAAAACATTTTTATTTATTTTGTTTTTTAATATTATTCACTGTTTTAACATCTGTTATGAGCAATGCAGTATCAATTAATGCAGCTGAATTTTTTTTGAAAAAATAACTTTGAAATCCTAATGTAAGTATTGTTATAACTGGGAAAAAATTTCATAGAGAAGTTCCAATAATTAAGAATGCAAGCAATTTTATGTTTCAAAATTTCTATCATAAAATCTTGAAATTATGTTCATATCCTTATGAAGTTGGAAATTTTTTTTAAACTTAAATTGATATTTTAACGTAACTTATCTCTTATTTTAACAAGTAAAATGTTTGATTATCTTATAAATATAAATAATTTTTAAATTCCTTCCTCAATGGCTCAACAGCCCAGGATGGACCTTGGCCTTCTCAAGAAGTCTTTCCTAGGCCAGCCTTCTTCCTGCTAGAATTCTCCAATTTTAAGTTTTCAAAACTAGATCTTTATCTAGACCATCAATCCATCATAGATTTGACCTGCCTTTTCTCTGTGTGCCAATTGGTTGGGCATTGAAGACTTTTTTAGTGGTGTGGTCTTTGTCCATTCTGACAACGTAGCCTGCCCATTTCATTCGCTGTACTTTGATGTTTACCATGTCACTTTATATGGGTGTTAGAGCTTGAAATCTGTTCTTTGCCACATTCCATTTTCCTGAATTCCTCTAAAAATAAATCTTAAAAACTTTGTTTCATAGATACTTATGTTCTCACCAGTTGAAGACATGGACCAAGTTTCATATGCATGTCAATATTGACCTTAAAAGACTTTTATACTATAGAATCTTTGTTGTTCTTTTGATTAAATTCGATTTTCATACTCCATTAAGACATCTATTAGCCATAGTAATTCTCTTTTGGATTTCTGTAGTACAATCGTAATTTGTAAATTACACATATTAAATGAGATCTTTATGTTTTAGGAATAAAAGAATCCAGTTAGTTTATAAACTAGGAATCAATGAAATATGTAATCAAGATAAATAATCAGGAATTATGGAAAAAAAAATTCAAATTAAATTGAAAATAAAAAAATAAAATCTTTTGTTGTTAATCAATTTTATTCTAATGTTTACTGATCTAAAAAAATCTGTATGATTGAGAAATTTTGAAATTTCATTGTTTGATTTGTTTTGTAGGTATCGGATAAACATCAAAGAAATGCTGGATCAAGTGATGGCTGGTCTGATCATCCATACTCTTCCATATCATTGACAAGTGATGAGTATAATCCTCAAGTGAGCAAACTGCCTCGGAGAGATTTTGCTATAGATTTCATTGTTTCAATAATAATACCCACAACCATAGTTGGTGTATTATCTACTGTTTTGACTTGTCTGATATGTTGCAACAAAGAAGGAATGTAAGTCTTTTATGTACTCTTATACTTATAGTTAAATACAAATGGAACTATACATATCTATCTGAAATGTATTGATGAGATAGTATTCATTTTGTGAATTTTAGTCTTGCCGTAAAAAAACCTTTTTATATTGATCACATTATGATTTGTTTAGTTTTTGCATCACAAGAATTTTTTTGAGGGTGCTCTTTGCTCTGGTTAAAAAAAACAAGAGAGGGAATAATTTATTTTCTAGATTTAAATATTAAAGAAAAAACATGGAGGGAAAAATTGACTGGTAATTATAGAATTATATGTTCAAATAAAGTGAAATATAAGTTATTTTTAGAAATTACATTAAGTGTTTTGGAGAACAGTTTCAACCAGTTAGTGAGGCTCATGTAAGCAATTATGCTATTCTATTATTTCAAATCACCAATAAATTTGTCCAGAATTCAAGGTTTAAGCCTTATAAAAAAGCACTAATAATTTTGTCAAAATATAGATTTTAATTTTTTAATGCGAAATAAAATGAGACACATTTCAAACTAGGGTATTCAGAATTATGATTTAGAGAAAAGTTAAGAGAATTCTTATGTATCTAAGATTGTAGTTTTAAGTAAATATTAAGGAATTACATATAAAATATGTATGCATTAAAAATGTTTGTTACATTTTTGAATTACATTGTCAATTACAAATTATCAGCAATTTTATTGGTTGTTTGTTATTTGATGTATTAAAATATATTATAACGCTGATCAGAGTAATGTAATAAATATTGTGTATGGGATATCCTGATTTTAAAATCTACCTAATACTTTCATTATCAACACATTTCAGACTGCTGATGTAAATTCACATCATTTCAAATTCTATTCCTGGGTATTGCTGTCATAAATCCACATTTCAAATTATATTTATGATTGCCACAAATACAAATTCATGGCTTTTTGTGAGCTAAAGGCAAATTTATTTAAAAAAACTCTTTTCAAGTGACCACAAACACTAATATGTATGGAAAATTTTAATTAATTTTATTGAGATACTATTCTTAATTGGTTTTTGAAGAAAGTAAATAAAATAAGTAACTTGAAGTACATTTCTCATAATCGAGTTTTTAGGATATGTGATTTTTTTGAAAAAGTTATTGAAAATGTATTATGGTAGTGTGACTTAAGAATAATTTTAAAAATATGCGCAAAATATTTATTTTGTCTGAATAAAACTGCAAAAAATTTACTACCATCTGGAGTATTACAAATACTTTATAAATACTGTATTTTATTTTTATCAGAACAAAAATTAATAGAAATATATACCCATTTTATGTGTAATGTGAAACTAAGCTCTTTCCTTTACACTTATCATTCAGCATGTTTTATAGTTTTGTTCTTAAAAAGATTTCAGTCACTAACATAGCATATGTTGATATCATTAGTTATGATGTAAATTAATTGGAGACAGAGAGCTTTTAGGATTGATTTTTTTTTAATAAATAATTTTCCATTTGCAAGTTAAATGTTTAATTTTTTCCCCTTTTATTTTATTTT
The DNA here is from genome assembly GCA_019973975.1 of Trichonephila clavata. NCBI lineage: Eukaryota > Metazoa > Arthropoda > Arachnida > Araneae > Nephilidae > Trichonephila > Trichonephila clavata. Next base: position 56,931 of record BMAO01020213.1, read on the forward strand.
TTATTTATTTATTTTTTTGTTTGCATTATCATTTTTTAAAATTTCACATCCTTTATTTGTATTTTTTTTAGTATTAATTTATAATAATTGGTTATAAACTTAAAGTTTGCTTTTGTTATTTTAGAGAGAAAAACAATGATGGCACCAGGTAAGGTTCCCAATTTTGTATTTTTAACTATGAAACACTAGATTGAGGGTAAGTGTATGAATTAAGTAATAAATATATTAGATCACATAGGTTTCACCAAGTCTGTTAGTGATGTAAATTATGACATCAGTGTTGTATCCCAAAATTAAAATAATAATGATATTAATAACTGAAAAGTTCTTTTAAAGATTATTGTTTACATCATTCTTAGTACTGTATCATTTAGTAATAATGTTTTCTTTGGATGGAAATGTATATTTGCTTTATTTTCTTTTTATTTTATTTCAAATGAATAAAATATTTTTTTAATTGATTTCAAGGGACTCGTAGATTTTTCCAAAATCTATTTTTAGAAAATTTTTATCCTATGTAAGAGAATGCGATACTTTTTAGAAACTTCTATCTTGAGGGAGTCAACCCCTTAGTTGCTACTGGCATATATATGCATTGTGCTTAGTTAGTGCTTCAACTGTTCTTAGCGTATATATGCACCCTTCTAAAGTATGAACCTTTACATTATGCTGCTATCTGTAAAACTATTTAGAAGGCTTTGGAATGCAATGCAATGATCTTAACAGTGTCTGCAAAGGATTTACTCCTTTTAGAGTAGGATTTAGTTATTGCTGCATTTTCTTTTCTGCCAATACACCATGTAACTATTTGCACTTGTGGGAAAAATAGTAACTATGTGGAGCAAATCATGCAACTTTTCCTTGGCAATTAAGGGGTTAAAACTTTACAAAACTCATAGTAAAGAATGCATATACTTTTTATAAGAATTACAGAAATCTTTATGTGACTTTAGTTTTATGATAACTAAAGTAAGAAATATATAGTCAGACCCCGATTTAACAAATTTTTTCTCTTTCCCCGAAAAAAAGGAAGGCAAAAAAATCCTATTTAGCGAACAATAAACACACAGAATTAATAAATTATTTCAACAGTTGGACATTTTTTTTATGAGTCTGTATTAGAAAAAAATATGATCTCTTTCAAATGACATCCTTTTTGTACAGAACAGAAAGACTTCTTGTAAGCAGCAATTTTCAGGGGGAAAGGGTGAAGACCATTATTAGACTTTACAGGTTCAAATGAGTCATGAGTGTAATCTGTCGTGTAAGTTTTAAATAGAACAGGAAATTCCTTTCTGGTCCCATCCCACTCCACAATGAGGGAGATATCTTAAGATTTTAAAGATTATGCTAGATTTCTGGACTGTCTATCTGTGCAACTGAAGTTGAAGAAATTGTTTTTGTCAGAGCCATTAAATATTGCTTCTGATGCAGAAATTCATATTGAAACTCTTATTAAAACTGTTACATTTTTAATGCATTACATCATTTGAAAACTGTAAAAACATGCCTTATGCAGCAGGATTCAAATGATGCAGTATTTTTTCTCTGTATAAAGTCGATAAAGAATTCTTTTAAGTCAAGAATCAAATTGATTGTCAAGTATCTATCTGACAGTATTTTAAAATTTCTAATTAACTGGTGCTCAATAGTTCACTAATAGTATTTTTAGTTGTGGAATAAAATGTGTGTAATTTCTAACTTTTTTTTTGCATAGTTGCTTATTATTGAATTTCCAAAAGATAAGCACCAAAAATTTGTATTTTGCTTGGACCCCAATATAACAAATAGCCTCGAATTCACAAACTGTTCGGCCCCAATGAATTTGTTAAATCGAGGTTCGACTGTACTTAATTACTGCAAAAATAAGTAAAGTACGAAGTCAATTATTACAAGTATAGGCGTTTTGCATAGTAAAAAAATATATTAGTAAAACAATTAATTATTCCAGCTTAATTTATATCAGTGTTTAACTGTATACAATTGAATAATATATAATTTTTTAAACTATTATGTGTATAGTTATTTATTGTTTCTGATCCAAATTAATTTTTTTGTTATATCTTGGATTTAATTTTTCAAAACTGAATGATGAATGAATTATTTATGAGTACAAAGTGTTTCTTTTTTTTATATAGTGTACAACTTGACCATTATAATTCAGTACCACTTGCTCCTAATCAGATAAACAGGCTATCTGGGAAGCGAGACGGTAGCATGCAACGCTCAGGTTCAATACCAGTTTCATCTTTTCCTAACTCCCGGACTGATAGTCCATCATCCACTTTACCAAAGGGCTGTACGCTAAGGTAAAATCTTTTTCTTCTTTGAATATATTATTATGAAATGTGAAAGGTTCATTAAGTTAAATTTGATGTATATGTAATTGTCTCTTATGTAAATAATCATGCTGTTAAATTTTCAAAATGAAAGTAAAAGTATTTAAATTAAAAAATTAACATTTTTAAAAATAAAAGTATTCTGAGGTAAAATTGAAAATAAAAAAAAAATGTAAATGTATAATATACACTCGAGTTAAAACATTATAACCACCTGTCAATAACGAGTTGGCCCACCTTTGGCGCGCAACACAGCTTCAACCCACCTTGGCATGGATGCCACAAGTACTTGGTAGATTGCCGGAGACAGATTGTACCAGATGTTTAAGCAACGATCAACGATTCGCAAGCCGAGATATTGCGAATTGGTGGTCTTTGAACTCTGAGCTGCCGTCCCATGACATCCCAAATGTGTTCTGTCGGATTGAGATCCAGTGAGTTAGGCAGCCAGGACATTAACTAGAATTCAGCATCATGTTCCTGGAACCACTCCAACACAATTTTAGCCTTGTGACACGGGGCATTGTCCTGTTAGAACATTCCATTTCCAGCTGGAAAAACAGAGGCCATGTAAGGGTGCAACTGGTCCGGAATGATGTTCAGATACCCTGTAGCATTCATGGTCTGCTCTACCACAACCACGGGTCCCAGAGATGCCCAAGAGAACGTCCCCCAAAGCATAATACTGCCACCACCGGCCTGTGTATGACCTATTGTACATTGAGGGAGCAACAGTTCGCTTGGAAGACGGCGTATCCTGACACGGCCATCGGTGTGATGAATGACAAACCGTGATTCATCTGACCAGGCAACTCTCTCCCACTGATCCATGGACCAGTCACGATATTCCCGAGCCCAGCGCAGGCGCAGTTGGCGATGACACTTGGTCAGCAAAGTCACATGAGTGGGACGCTTGCTGCGTAGCCCCATATCCAACAGTGTCCGCTGAACAGTGTGCTCCGATACTATTCTACTTGGCCCTGCATTGTATTGGGCTGTCAGCTGAGTCACTGTCTGGCTCCAGTTTTGCTTCACCATGTGAGACAGTCTCCGACGATCTTTTTCTTTGATAGCGTGTGGACGTCCACCACCATGTCGTCTACTGCTGGTTTCACTGTCATTCATCCCCTTTGCATAAGTACTAACAACTGTAGATCGCGAACATCCCACGAGTCATTCAGTTTCGGAAATACTTGTTCCAAGCCTTCGAGCCATTACAATCTGCTCTTTATCAAAGTCGCTTAGATCCGCAGCCTTTCCCATTACACACAGAAGTAAGTGAAAGAATGATTCTTCAGATTCTCCAGCAGCAGTTAAATACCACTTCCACCTGATCACGTGCCTTCCACGTCATCCAGGTGAGTTCATTGCAAAATGTAGGGGTGGTCATAATGTTTTGGCTCTTGAGTGTATTTATGTAATATTATGTCATGTAAAACTAGTTGACCCGGCCACACGTTGCTGTGGCTTTGTTTTAATACGTTAATTCAGTACGTTATTCAATTATTTTAAGCCACACAATGCAGTCAAATTAATTTTCGTTTACAATTTCGGAGGGTTGAAATAAAGTATAAAACAACAAATTATTTTTAATTTTGCAATTTATTAATCTCCTATTTGAGTATAGTATAATGCATGAATTACTGACAAAGTTGTTAAGTAGCAACATATAAAGATTTAATTTTATAAATGTGGTGAATAAAGTTGATATTTTGCAATTTTTAAAATTATTTTATCATTTTAAAGTATAACAATAAATAATTTTATCTAACTGATTGCTAATTGGTGCACATTATTTTTCGATAACCCGTCTTTTGTTAACTCAAATAGATTCCACGGTTTCCACACACGTGAGCATGTAACATCTAGTTGCCCATTCGAGAAACATGGATTTTCTAAGTCGAAGTATCAAATGAATATTGTTCAGGTTTGATTCATTTAAACCATCGCGAAAGCCAAAGCCTTTTGAATGGTATTAGAGATTCTGACGGTATCAGTGGAATACGGGGCAACAGATTCCGTAGTCGCAGAACTGAATTTTCGTTTAAATTTTACAGTCAAAATGTTTGCTTCGAGAGGTTCCCGGTATAATTCTTTTGATGATCAAATGTGCACCATTGCATTATCTAGGTGAATTTAAGTTATGCAGATAATAACCAGGGAACCAACCGAGGATTATGTGGTGACATTTCTTATACATCTAGATAATTCAAAAACTCGGTTGGAAAATTTACAGTTTTGTTTTCATCAACAATAGTGTTGATTGGTTTAAAAGACGTTGGATCAACTGGAAACAACCCTGTGTCTGGAAGTTTATTTCATCACAATATCAACAGTGTTTCTGATTAAGTGACAGGATTACATATGCAATAATTTTCTAGATAATTATACAGCATATCCCGAAAGACACTCTCAATCAGTTCCTTTTTATCTGAAGAACAGTACAGAAATTGTTTGGGCTATTTCATGCATTATGTATTGGGATAAGTTCTATTTCACCGTTTCCAATATTCAACAGTTGATTAGAAAATATTTGCTCTGATTGATCATCTTGCAAATGTACTTGCATGTTTATGGTCAATTGAAGTGTTTCCACATTTTGCCATAAAAACATTTGTTTCAAACATGCGTTAATCTCGTCAGCAGAGGTAGAGCGAGGAATGACTGATAATGTCTGTCGAAAATTCCCAGACAGTAGTACGACAGCAACACTGAATATTTTCTCGTTGCCGTTTAAATCTTGCAAAGTTCTAGGTAATGCTTTGAATGAACACTTATGGGTCATGGTACGCTTATCCCTGATCATGATTGAATTCATTTGCAATACTGTAGCCAATCTGCTCTTTTTTTCAATGGTACACATTGCATCTTGTATTTTATGAATGTTTAATGGCAGTTGATGCAGAATGTGCAGTTTTTCCACCATCTAACAGAGTGACAACAGTGCCCAAAGATGCTAATGTAATTTCCTATTGCAATCGTTTTTTGGCAAGGCTGTGCCTACTAGTTTGTTGCTCAAGGGAATGAAAATCCGGAGCTGGGACTCTAACTCAAAGCCATTCAACCTCATTCCAGCAATACGCAGAAAAGTTATGGTAACTTTTGAAATCCAAACCCTGTATGTCGTTCCCCACCCCAAGAAGCATTTAGTGCCCACTTTTGACAACCCTACTCCTGTAAGTTCAATCCCTGAAGGGGGACATTACGATCCTCCGACATTATGCAGCAAAGTTACAGGAGTTTCTAAAATCCGATTTCAGATTCTTGTTTCACACTCAGAAAAGCACCAGGAAAACATTTCTCACACCTCGAAAATTTTAAAGCACGCCCTTGCCATGGTTCGCGTAAAATACATTCGTCGGCATTATTTTGAGGTAGTTATGGGAATATTTTGAATTGGATTGAGAATATTCAGATCGGCAGTTTCAATATACGTCCCACTTTTTGCGTCTATATGTTGGAAAGTTAGGCTGGTGCTGCTGTCCGTGAATATTAGGTCCTCCGGCATTATCTGGCAAAGTTACAGGAATTTTTAATTTTCAATTTCAGACTCTCGTTTAATCTCAAATTACACCTGGAACGCACTTTTCCTGCTCCAAGACTTTAAAAATAAGCTCTTGCCCAGTTTGCATAATAGACGGTCGTCCTGAATTATCCGGTAAAGTTACAGTTATTTCTCAGATAGAATATCAGATTCGGATTATCTGTTTTGAAGTACACCAGGGACCAAGTTTTTGTGCTCCAAGCCTTTTAAAGCAAGCCCCTTCCACAGTGTGTCTAAAATACAGTCAACCGGCATTTTCCAGAAAAGTTATTCGAACTTCTAAAATTCGATTTCAGATTCTCTTTCTACACCCCAAAATGCACACGTAACTGTCTTTTGATGCTCCAGCATGTGTAAGTTCAATCGCTAGAGAGAATTAAAATCCCGACGCAGGATTCTAATGATATGCCTTTTCACCTAATTCAGACAATATCCAGCAAGGTTAATGGAGTTTCTGAAATATGATTACACATTATTGTTCCCCGCTCTTAGATCCGACTGAAGATTACTTTTGGTGCCCCTGAGCTGGCAAGTTTGGTTCCTTGATGAAGCATTAGGGTCATCTGGAAAAGTTATGGAATTTTTAAAATTCGATTTCAGACTCTCGTTCACCATTCCAAATTACACCATAAACGCACTTTTCTTGCACCAATACTCTAAAGAGAAGCTCTTGCTATGGTTTGCATAATAGACGGTCATCCTGAATTATCCAGCAAAGTTAGAGTTAATTCTGAGATTGGATATCATATTCAGATTATCCGTTTTGAAATACGCCAGGGACCAAGTTTTCACGATCCAAGGCTTTTAAGGTAACCCCCTGCCGCAATGGGTCTAAGAAGCCGTCGAATGGCATTATCCGGCAAAGTTATGGTTATTTTTGGAAACTAATTTGAAAATCGGATGCCACACCCCGAAGTATGCCGGACACTTACTTTTCGTGCATTTTGGTTTAAAATATCTGCTTCCACAGACACGTGAGCACTGCGACATTTTGCAAATTTTCCCGTTTTCTGGATTCTTCATATTTTCGGCAATAAAAAAATTATGGCATAATTAATTGCAATAAAAACTACCCTATGTTTTAAGTTGAATGAAATGACAAACAGTATGCAAAATTATATTATATTATGATCGGTTGTTTCAGAGTCCATCACGGACAAACACTGTGACATGTAATTTTTATATATAAAGATTTAAAAGTAAAATGGAGTTAAAAATTAAAGCATAAACAAAAATCATCATTCTAAAATTCAATAATTATTTAATTAAAATGGAAACTTTTTTCCGTATAAACAAGACATTCATGCAAAAGTCGTGCTGGCAGTGATTATTTTTTTATGTTAATAATATATGGAATGATTTTTTTAGGGCATTAGAAACGAACAGTTAGTGATCTTATTCAGATAATTGTACTTATAAAAACACAGTTTCTTTTTTACTAGAGTTTCTTTTGTCATTATAAGGTATACATTAAGACTGATAAACTGTTATTTTTATAAATGTGATCTTTCTTAGTTAATACGCTCTTCAATCCTAATTTTTTTATTTTTGACTGTTAATTAATGAACATTTTGAAAAAAATTATAACTTTATACATTGTTTATGATTGAAACTCTAGTTTTTTTTTTAATTAGCTAATATTAAATTTAAAAAATAAAATTTAAATTAACTGAGTGTATTTTTATAGTTTTTAATAAACTTTAATTTTGAACAACATGATAATCATATTTTAGAGAACTAAAAAATATTTTTTTATCATAATATTTTGAAAATGTAATATTTTTTTTAAAAAAATTGTAATGTAATGTTTTTTTAAGGATAGTGGGATTAATTTTGAAAGTTTTATTCCAAAATATTCTTATTCTTTAATCATGCTTATATAAGATAGAATCAAAGCATTTAGAGACTTAGTACTAGGTTCCTTACCTTGAATATTTTAAAATATCTATGCAAAAAAGACCTTCTTGAAGATAGTGACAATATATTTTTAACAATGCTCTTACAACTCTTAATAAAAGAACTGTGGAAGCCATCATTTGCAAGCACCTGTGAGATCTCCAGTGATACTGGTTTGGTTTCTTCTGATGACATGAAAGGGATATAGGTCTTGCTTCATTGATGAAATTAAATTAAAATTACAAAAGTCTATAAGCACTATGAATAAGTGAAATTTTGAAAAACTTTTAGTTTCAGATTTAGATGAAAATTGCATAATCATTTAGGACTGATATGCAGGTACATTGTCATACAGAAGATCAACTATATCCCTGTCTGAAATCATTTATGACAAGTTCACTCCATCAAACTATATAAATGCATGCTCTTTGTTTAAAGTTTCGTCCTAGGGTGTCAGTTAATATTTTCCTCAGACCGTGAATTTGTGGGTTGGCCATACAGCTCATACCTGCAATGAATTCTCGATCTTTTTGAAATAAAGATATTTCTCATGCTCCTTAACAACATACAATCATTGTTCACCTTCCTATGCATTTTTTAAAGTTTCTGCAAATGTTTTATCCAAACATTGACAAAATTTCATGGTGTTATTTTTAAAAATCCATGTTTTCTCATGTCGCAGAACAGGGATGAAAAAAATTGTGCACTCTAGTTCAGTCAGGTAATGTTGGTAAAACCATATCCTAAGCATAGAAGAAAAAATATAGTTAGTGGAATGCATTTCAAATGTTGTAACTTTCCTTACATGCCTTTGTTGTCATGGGGGACTGCAATCTCTGAACATTGGGATCTTACCTAGTATAATACACAAAATATAAATCTGCTCATTTAAATTATGACAGGTCTCAGGCAATTCAATGTGTAATTTCTGAATCAAATTGCTCAGATATAAAATTGTCTTTGATAACTCAGTACTAATTTTTTTTTTAATTAAATTTCTATATTAAAAAAAACTATCTATGTTTCATAGTCATAAATAAAATATTTTTCAATTCATTATAGAGCCTCCAGCCGATCTGGTACCTTGAGAAGTGTAATGCAACCACCTCCTCCACCGTATGCTACTTCTTCTTACCCACCTTCATAGTAAGTATTTTATTTTTATTCTGTATCTGTGCGGAAAACATTATAGGTCCTTACATTTAAAAGTGTACATTCTTTTTCAAATTTTGATTATCTTAAAAGGTGTACATATTCTAGTTCTTGTATGCTATCGGTACCATCATTCGAAATTCCCAAAGTTAAGACATATATAAAATTTAAATCTGTTGTTGTTTTTTCATAGCAACTACATACAGAATATCCAATAGTTTTGCTGAACAGCACGTTTTCATAGTAATATTTCAATTGTATTTGTTTTCATTGTTTGGGTATTTTTCCCTTTTCTGTCCATTTTCATCTTAATCTAAATTTTTAAAAATGAGAATGGAACCAACAACAGAAAAAAAAGTGGTGACATTGCTTCAAGTATACATTCAAAGTTGCATGATGATAAATTATGTTTCTAAAACCAAGCAAGGTTTTTTCTTTTAAAAATGTAATACTAAAACTAAAAACTATAAGATCACATTAGGGATCAAAAGTGGTTGTTTGTTTGAAAACAGTCATCTGCCTTTTACTGCAGCTGTCTGATTTCTATATGATGCTTAACCTATTCTAAAACGTATTGCTTCGAAATGTTGGTCCAAAAAGTATCACAGAATTCCACTTAAAAACATACAATTTTGGAAAAAAAAATAATAAAATATTTAAAACTGGATATATATTGTAAAATCCATTGTTCAATGTGCTCTTTTAACTAAAAAAATAAGATCAAAATTTACAGTTGCTTGTTATATGCCAGGTATAAAAATGATAGCTTTAAAAATAAAAAGAGATGAGCATAAAAAATCACACTTCCACTTATTCGAAATACTGTTCATTTAAGAGGAATGATGTACCTTATGAATTTTAAGAGGGTTGTATAGCTCTAAAAGTATACTATTTTTTTCAAAAGCCTGGAATAATGCCTTGTATAAATGATTTCAAAACATAAGAGCATTGCATACAGATATTTCAGGTTTCTTCTTGAAAAAGGGGTGCTCATTTTATATCAACTATACCTCAAAACTGAAAAATGCAGCTTAAAAGTATAGGTGCAGATTATATGGCAGTGCACGTTATATGCCAGATTTTACAGTAGTTGTAAAAGTATTCATCCATGTAATAAATAACTTTTTACTTTGGAAATCATCACTCTTCTTCTTTGATGGAAATATCACCAAACTTTGCTAACATGCTGTGATAATACATATATTCTTTTATCAGTCAAATTGAAGTAGTTTTTGAAAGCTTGTACATAAGGGATGCATAAATATCTTCCTGCTTTATACAAGCTGAAAATCTTGTGGTAAAATAATTTCAATAATTTATGTGATTAATATTTGTGAATACCAATGTTATTTAAAATTTTGCTTTATATATATGTGTCAATGATTTAGTATTTCTTATTATTAATAATATATTATATACTGTATTTTGTAAATTACTTTAGAGATTAATATAATGGAGTAATATTACTCGAAATCTCTTGAAAACAGTTATTGAATCCTATGCTTGTTATAATGATGCCACAATAAATTTGATTTTCTTTTGTACTTTAAAAATTTGTTTTGACTTTCATTAATAACTAGAAGGTATAAATTTGCTACAGATTCTTTTCAGTTTAATGGGTTTTTTAAATTAGAAGTTTAAATATGTGAAAATGCTTTATCACCATTGTGAATGAAAAATAAGCTTACTCTGTTAGGATATGATAGAGAAAAGTTGCCGGCTGGGGTGGTTTGTCGCTGGCCTTCTGCACCCAAGGTTGCAGGTTCAGCCTCGGCCCAAGTTGGTGAATTTTCGTGTTGCAGAAAATCGACAGCGGCCATGTCGTATGATTATACGGCATGTAAAAGATCCCTAGAGTGTCTGTTTGGCTTGGGCGCTCTTGGCAAAATTAAATCCTGGTACAAGTTCGCATCGTCAGAGCTCAGGTGCCTCCCTCTGTGGAGGAAACTGGGCATCAAAATTACCTGCGGCAATTGGTATCCGCCTATAGGGCTCCGCACTAAAGAGTAATACCAGTTCTTGGGGATGTACTAGGTCTGCAATGGTAAAAATACCAATCTGCAGCCCATGGGATAAAAAAAAAGTTTTTTGATTTACAAATTCTTCAAAATGAAATAATGATTTTAAAAAAGATATGCTATACATGCTGAAAGTTCATATGTAGAAAAAATTTTGAGGAGAGGAGGATTAGTACAAAACAGTAGATGTATTTTGGAAGTTAAATAGTTGAAATACCAAATAAATAAAACTTTCTATTCTTTTGTCTGACCATATTAGAGAATAACCACTCCATGCATGGAAGGAGAGATGCTTCTGCTGGTCTAAAAATCTGGAAACCTTGCTGTGGCTGTGGTAGCTTAGTGGTCAAGGTCACGAACTCGTGGCTGGCGCGTCATAAGTTCGAGCCTAGTCCTGCGGAAGACCCGCTGTGTAGAGGTCGGAATGCACTTTTATTCTTCCAAGGCTCAAAGTCTTCTTGTTGGTGTGGTGGAGAAGTTGGGAGAGGGGGTTGCCAGTTCTTCATCCTCGTCGTGTCACCATGGTTCAAAATTACGAGGGCCATTGGTGATAGCCCTCATGCATTTTTATATAGTGTGACATTAATATAACTTGCATTCACTCACTGGAAACCTTGCAAAATGTCAGTGAAAAGTATGTCTAAGTTTGATCCAATCATAATCTAAGTTCGGAGCACTCCTAATCATAATAAGAGGTTAATTATGTAAGTTATCATATATTTTACAACCGGGAAAGTAAGGTGTTGGTCTGAAAGTAAATGCACAGCTTTAGTATCTAAAATAGGGGAATTACATTTCCATAATATCAATGTATAGAATGGAAATTGGGTTCCCCCTGTAATTTCTGTATGTAATTTAGATTTGTAGGTTTTATCATATAACACTGAAAATTAAAAGATTTTTTAGACAAGTTGAACTGATGAAAACTATAAAAAGTAACTATAACATATATATATATATATATATTTATTTATGTGCATGTTGATACAAATAAAAAAGAGCTCAAATCAAGACATGAATTGCCACCCTGTAAAACATTTTTTTGAAACATTTTACTTTTAAAAAAATCATATTAAGATATGAGGAACATTATAAATTATTTTATATGCCTTCCATGGTTAACTTTTTCTGAAGAAAGTTTGTAGATTAAAAAGAATTTAAATTTTGCTTTCTTGTTATTTGTTGTGTGTGTTTGAAATAGAAGGGAAATGCATTTCTGGGCATTTACATATTTTCTTGATTTCTCATTAATAGTATTAAAATTTTATCTGAGCCTGTTTTTTTTAAAAATTCTATTTAAGTAAAAATACTTAAAGTATACAAATGACTATTTAATGTGTTTTTTTTTTTTATTAATATTTTTTTGTAATTTTTGTGGCATTCTGAAATGATGTATATGGTTGCTCATTTCCATGTTTATATATTGGATTAACTTTATCTTTATTCTTAACAGTGTTGGATCTACTCGCAGTGTTGCTGTACCACCTCAGTAAAAAGTCCTTTTCCAAGTCTTTTTTTTTTTTTCATTTCTTCAGTGTATATTAATATGATAATAGAGTAAATCCTTTTTAATGTAAATTTATTAGCCTTTCCATATGGTTAAATATTGCATTTTGTAGCAGAAAATATGTTTTATTAGTGCCCAATCTGATGCACAAAATGATTTTTTTGTACTTTTCAGTTAGCTGGGTGTATATTTTGTCAAACATACACCTTTGACAGTGACACTGAAAATTTGCACAAATAAAAGATAATTACTGTTAGTTGTTAAAAATTTTACTGAATTATTATTAAAAACCATGCAGTGAGTAATAGGAAACTGTTACAGTTGTTGATATTTCATCTGAGGTTAACAGTAACATTTGGCAATTTATCACCTATTCCCAAGTAACTGAGCAGTACCAATTTATTATGTTGTTAACACAATTTATCTTATTTAATTAAGTACATATATGGAGTTAACTAATAAAATAATTGTTGACAAGCTTAGAAATTTGTTAATAAACAGTTTAGCATGCTTTATACAAAATATTTAGTATCATAAATATACTAGTATTGAATTGAATTGTTAAGAATATTTTGGGGTTTACTACAGGAAGTATTCTTTGGTTTTTATTTTTTATATTTATTATGTTTTGTTATTGCTTTAAGTGTGGAGTGGAATTTTATTGTCTTCATGATGGATTGAACTTTTTTTTTTTCATATTCTAGCAGATCTGATACTTTTGTGCATGATTCACCATTTCATTGTAGAAGTAAAAGTAATTGTGTCTCTTCATTTTTTTTAATGAAACAAATTTTGAATATAAATATTTTTTATTTCATGTTTTATTACATTTTGTTTTGTGTTTCAAAATTCCATCCCAACAGTAAACATAATCCTAAACGTAATTTTTCAAATTATGGAAATAAAACAAATTTTTTTAAATTTCAATTATTAATATTGGATTAATATTTTCAAATCAAACTGTGTTGTGATAAATATATGTGATGGTATTATATGATAGTACTTCTTATCATTAGTATTATGCATTTAAAAATACTTTTAATACAGAAATTACAATAAATTAGAATTCTGGGTCTGCATTATTTTTTATCAATAGCAGAAATGAAATTTAATTAACATTTTTAATCTCCTTATTATTCTTGCTTATATGAAAAATAATGGATTGTCAATTTAAAGTCATTCATTGTCTTTGTGAATCTCCCATCATTTTAATCAAACTGGCTGAAAGTCTTTATTTTTTTACTTGTTCATTTCTGTAATTATTTATCATGATTTTATTATAATATGGCCATTGTTTTATGTGCTATTGCTGTAAAAAAATAATTATATTGTTATATAGTTGCAACTCATTAATTATTTTGAAATTCGTTTCACCCATGTCTCTTAATAACCTTCCGTCAGGTGCATGTTAAGTGATGAACATCATTATTAGATATGTTATAGAAGGGAAAGAAAACACACACACACATTTGATAAAGAAACCTCATGAGGTAGTGAGAGCTATATCAACGTTACACCATAAAGCAACATGAGGGCTATTGGGGAAAGACTTTGCCATGTTGAACCATGGTCAAGGGATGAAGATGACACCTGAGTTTGCACCCTCCTTTCCTAATTTCCACACGAAATGAGAAGACATTTGAGTCTCAACAGATTTAACATGCAGTGGCCAACTCTACATGGTGAGTCTTCAGTGGTTCTAGGCTTGAATTCATGACAAGTCGGCCATGAGTCTGAGACCTTGACCACTTGGCTACACAAAGCCAATAAGAAACCTCATATATTTGTCATAAATTTTCTTGAATAAGTTTTATTAAAATTTGTTATTTCCTCTCAAATACTACACAAAAATTAAGGTAGAAAATTTTAAAATAGAAAATATTGTTTAAAGTTTTTTACAGTATTAATATCTATTCCGTCATCTTTGGAGGGGGGCACTGTATTTTTCCTGTTAAGCAACTAATTACACATCATATTTGCATGGGATGAACAGATTGAAATCTCATTTTTCTTGTTTTCATGATCTGACAATCTTTTCAAATTAATTTCTGTGACACATGTGGAATATTATTTTCTTCTATAGGGTTGGGAAAGACTTTTTTTTCTTCCTGGGTAGAAGGATGAAATTTCTTCTACCTTTTTTGAAGATTGGTTATGAAGCTCAGAGATGAAAATACCCTGTGTGAGGATTATCGGAATACAACAAAAATGTCTATTAATGTTTCTTCATCAACATATTTTTATACAATCCCAACCTAGGTCATTTTCTTCTCTTTCATATTTTTATGTCAGTAAACATATTAGCATGCTTCCTTTATGGCATATTGCTGATAAAGGATAACCATTCAGATTTCTTTCCAGCATGTGTATCCATAACATATTTTTGTCAACAGGAGAAAAGCATTTTAGTCTTAGCAGCTTTCGTGTTTCCTTTGATTTAAGGTGGAAGTGGCCTAGCGGTCAAGTAACAAACTTGTGGCTGGCATATCATGAGTAAAAGCCTAGTACTGCTTAAAACCCGCTGTGCATGAGGAGCCGATGCACATTAAATATGTCAAGACTAAAAAATGTCCTCCAATGGAGTGGTGTGGAAGTTAGGAGAAGGGGATGCCAGCTCATATGTTGTCACTTGACCATGATTCAAAATTATGAGGTCTGTCACCAAAAGCCCTTGTGTAGCTAAATAGTGTGACATTAATATTTACTCACTCACTTGACTTAATAATGGCAAATAATCTAGTTGTGGGCTTCTCTGCTAATACTTTGGAGGGAACATAATGACCAAATTGTGTCTGTCATATCAAATATGCCCAGCGGAATGTTGATTCAATGCAATCTGTATGCTCTGTTTTTAGATGAAATAGATTCTGGCACTATGTTATTGTAGTTAAGTGCAAAGTTTATTTTCTAAAATATATATATATATATATATAAAATTTGAATACATTTATTTGTTATGTTTGAGATTTAGAATTTTACAAAGCATGTCTTTTGCAACTGAAAATCAGAAATATTAAGTTGCCAAAGAAATTTGTGTTGTGTGGAATAATTATGCATTTAAGTACAACTTTTCTTTTTATCTTATGTTTTACAAATTGTATATTTCCAATTGTGCGAAACTGTTACTTTTACAATCCTGAGACTAACTTAATTATAAGCAATTAGAGTTCATTTATTCTCTTGCAATGATGTGATTTTAAAGATAAATAATTAATTATGAAAATTTTTAATCATTTGGATATTTGATTTTTTTTTTAAATTGATTTGGGGCATTATATTAAACACTTCAGGCTACTGTAACAATTACAAGCTCTTTTGCCACAATTAAGAGAGGTATGAATTTGTAAATAGGATTGGGAAAATATATAGAGGAATAACTATATATCTTACATAATGCTTTTTTTGTGTGCCAAAAATGTAATATTGTACTTTTGTATTTGTGCTTAATATATGTGCCATATTTAGTGCATTACTTAATTGTTTGCAAGTGTATATTTGATACTTTTTACTATGAAGTTATATTTATGGTATGTGCAATATTTTTGTTATAGGTTATTATCTTAGAGCTAAAGATAGCAAGAAATGTTTAGGTTTAAAGTAAGAATTTATTTTTATTTATTTGTTTTAAATATTAATGGATTTTATCTTATGTATTAAAAAAACTTATTTATATTGTATAAAAATCTTGTTTTAAGAACAGTATTTAAATACTAAAAAATATATATAATACTTAAAATTGATATTGAATAAAATTTCTTTGTGATATAAGTAGCTATTTTGGAATTGTGGTTAGCTGATTGTTAAAAACTTTGCAGTTTATGAATTACATGTTTGACGTGATTTCACAAATGTGTGATTTATGTAAAATAATGGAACTTTGCATGTTGTGAGTGCTAAGGCAAACATTATCAATGTCATCTCAAGAGTCTTAATTATTCAGAATGTTTACTGTAATGAAGCTCTAACATTTCCCATTGAAGAACTGAAGAGAAGCCCAATGGCTGAGTGGTAGTAAATCGTGCTTCTATGCCACAGGTCCAGAGTTCAAATCCTGGGCTGATCAAGATCGATTCAGCCTTTCATCCCTTTAGTGGGTTGATAAATGAGTACCAAGCTTGCTTGGGAACTGAACACTGGGGGTTTCGTGTCAGACTGCCGTCTTGACCGAAACATCTGCACATGCACACGAGCACTTAAGGTCACATATACTGAGATTGGCACAGTAGGCCTTGGCCCTCATGTACTGTTGCGCCACTGAGTTCAGTTCAATATTATTATTTAATTTTTAAAATGTTAATTTGAACCCTGTAAAATTTTATGATCCAGGTTTCAAAACTGTGGAGTTGATAAGTTGCCTGCTGTATAGCTGTATTACCTGCTGTATTTTTGTGAAAAAAAATTAAAATATATTTTCAGTTCAATAATGATTTTGTAACATATTGAGCTCAGTCAATTATGTATTCATTTTGATCAGAAATTATTTATAAAATGTTAATATAGAAAAATGGGAGGTTGTTGCTGCATGATATTGATTTAAAAATTTTATATATGAATGTTACAAAAAACTAAGAAAGGAGTAATTCTTGTTTTAACAAATGTTTTGTAACCTGAAAAAAAAGAGGGTCTGTTTAAAGTGTATAAACAGGGGTCAGCAACCTTTTTGATGTGGTGTGCTAAACCAATCTACCTATATGATTCAGGGTGTCACATGGTACTATTCAATTCCTGCGGAAACTATGTGAAACTATTCAATTCCTGAAGAAATTCATGCAGAGTTAGCATTCTAGCAGAAGAGCATGCAGAGTCAAAAATTCAGATTTAGAATTTATTACATTTGAAGATATAATACAATTGAAAATAAATATAATATTCCTTCAACATAAATAAAAATTGTATTTCTCTTATGTGTCATTTAAACATATTTATTAAATAAATTAACAACAAAATGTAAGTATTCCTTCAATATTTTAAAGTGAGCTTTTTGACCCTGCACCGATCTACTTTTTCAATTCCTACTACATTAGTTCACACTCTCCCTAAATATATTTATTTATATATTTTGTTCAAATTTTCAATTGTGAATAAAATACTTTTTATTCATCC
The DNA here is from genome assembly GCA_019973975.1 of Trichonephila clavata. Taxonomy (NCBI): domain Eukaryota; kingdom Metazoa; phylum Arthropoda; class Arachnida; order Araneae; family Nephilidae; genus Trichonephila; species Trichonephila clavata. The sequence continues at coordinate 74,490 of BMAO01020213.1, forward strand.
ACTCAAGTTCAAATACATTTTTTTAAACTTGTAGTAGATGACACTTGTTGTTAATACAATGTTTTTCAGTGATTAATTCATTAATTAAAGTAAAAAATGAATAAATAGTAACAAACAAAAATAATAGTCCAATACTATATATGAGAAGAAAAATCGCTTGTTGTGTCCCTGTAGCGTATTGGACTTCTAATCCAAAGGTTGTAGGTTCAAATCCCACCTGGGATGTCCTAGTTTCTAAGAATGTTATTTTTTTTTACTATACTATTTTATTGAAATAATTAAATTTAATGAATGACTATAAATAGAGTAACAAACAAAAATAGTATAACACCATATATAGAAAGGAAAATCGCTTTTTCTATTTTGCCACTCAATATTGTGATTCTGTTATATGTACATATACATATTTATATTAATTGTAATTATTTAATAAAAATGAAATAAAAATTTCTTTGTTCACTTAAGTAGGAATTGACTTCAAATTTTTTTTTATATTGTGTTATATTGCTATATCATAGGTATAATTTGTGACTTTCAGTTTGATATGATTCTTAATTTTCAGGTGAGTTTGCAAAGAAATTGTTTAACAACTTATTTGCGAACTAAATATTTTTCATGAGAAAATATTTGTTTACATAGGTAGAACCAAAAGTGGAAAGCAGACCACATATAGTTTTCTGATCAAACAATTAAGTCTCCCCAGAAAGGACATCTAGCAATTTAAAATAGCTGTCAATTTATCGTTAAAGTTATCTTCAGATTTTTTAAATAATTCCATAAATTTTCTTTTGCATAATTTTAAAGGTGTTAGTTCAACGAACTCCATTTCAAATCTATCGACTTTTCTCAAAAACGGACTCCTCTGCAGGGAGGTGTAGAATTCCACTAAGAACTGTATCGCATGCTGTAGATTGCTGACCCTTGGTCTAAAAGGTTGCATTTTTGTTTTAAGCATCTCTTATTATAGATTTTAAATATTCATTGTGTAAACTTGTGCATCAAAATAATTTTGAAAATTATTATGATGAATCATAATAATTATTAAAATCATAAATAATTTTGAGATTATTTTAGAAGTTGAAATATATGTTTGTGGCTTTTATATGCTTAGTTTTCACTGTTTTTTTAATTTTTTTTTTTTTTTTACCTTAAACAAAATGTCGTGATTCCTTTTGGAAATTTAATTTATCTTTTAATTCTTAAATATTCTTGATTACAAAAAAAGTTGTGAACTGAATAAATATCTTTATCTGCTAAATGACTGTGAATTGTTAACTTCCTTTGTCCACATTTATATATTTGAACATTTGTATTATGGTTGTTTTTTTATATAAAAGGCATTACCAAAATTTCAAAATATTAGTGTAATTTTTAACTCCCAGCATCTATTTATTTTGAATAATAAAATATAGGCTTAATATATTTCAAAATGTTTAATATATATAGTATGTATGTTTATCACCATAGCTATATATTGTATATTAATAATGAGGCAGAGTTACTCAGATGTGTGTGTTCTTGAAAATTTATCTTTTGTGTAACTATAGAGCTTTTTAGATTGTGCTGTACCTAGTCTTTTTTTATTTTGTGTGTTCAATAAATATACATGTTTGTATGGGAAGTTTCTAATGTTTAATTTATATTTACTGTATATACGAACTTAATTGTTTGAACTTTTAAAAAGTCCCTTTACAAAAATCAAACTGATATTCTTCTAAATTTTTAATTACACTTCCAAATTTTGAAAGAAATCGTTGTACTGAATAGCCATATTAACTGAAAGCGTGAGACTTGAATAATTGCCTTACGAGCAGCTTGAAAAAAATATAGGGCTATAATAACAACTGATCGCTAAAAAAATATATATATATATTTTAAAGAATTAAATAAGAAATATATATACACAAGTCGAACCCCAAATTAATGAACCCCTATTTTTCGAATAATAAACCCCGAATTTATAAATTATTTCAACTTTTTTTTTGGTTTGTGTTAGAAAAAATAGGATTTTTTTTTTCAAATGGCATTTCCCCCCCTTGAAACAGAAAAAGAGATTTTTCTTGAAAGAAACAAATTTCGGTGGTCAAAGGTGCAGAGCGTTATTAGACTTAGCAGATGAGTCATGAGTGTATCGTATTCTGTGAGTTTTGAATAAGACAGGATACTCCATAGACAATAGTACAAAGCAGGAGATTATTTTAAGATTTTAACCATTATATTGCATTTGATGATGGACTGCCAACGTGTGCAACTGAAGTTGAGGAAACTGTTGATTTGTTGGAGTCAATGAAGAGCGATTCTGATGCAGACATTGGTTATGAAACTATTACATTTTCTTTCTTTCCTTCTTTTTTTGGAAAGTGTGAAAGCATACCTTATGCAGCAGGATGTAAATGACATAGTCTTTTCTTCTCAGCATAAAGTTGAAAAAAGAACTTTTTCGAATGAGGAATTTAAAAAAATAAGATTCTCAAACATTTATTGGCCAGTATTTTAAAATTTCCAATTAACTGGCGCTTAATAATTCACTAATAGTATTTTTAGCTGTTGAATTAAAAAGTGTAAAGTTTCTAACAACGGGTATTTTTTAGGTAGCTGCTTATTGCATAATTTCCAAAAGAGAAATGGAAAAAAATCTGGTTTCTGTTTGGACCCCGATATAACGAATAACGGTCCCGAAGAATTCATTAAATCGGAGTCCGACTGTATACATAAGCCTAGTGGCTGAGTGGTAGTGTAATGCACTTTCACAACACATATCCGGGTTCACAACCCTGACTGGGCAAGGTCGACTCATCCCTTCAGTGGGTCGATAAATAAGTACCAAGCTTGTGCTTGGGAACTAAACACTGGGGGTTTCGCGTCAGACTGACCACCTAATCGGAACATCTGTTCATGCACCTCAGCGACAAAGATCACGAAAACAGACTCTCAATGGTGGTAGAAACCCCAGCCTTAAATACAGTGAGACTCAATTTTTGAATAGAAACCAGAAAAAAAGAGGATGCATATCTCCTCGAGATTTTTCTTTTGCTGTTTTTCCTCGATTGGTTTATTGTTTATTAACATTGCTCTTCTCGAAGCAGCAGACCCTAAGGAGGGCTCATCTTCTTTAGATGAGTACGAGTGTCACAATCCCGAGGTGCCCTAGTGATCTTTTCCCAAGGGGGTTTACTGTCTGGTAAACACGAGTGTCACGACCCCGGGGTACTCTAGTGATCCTTCTTTTTTCTCTCTATAGCATATTATTAAATTCAGATGCTTTGCCAAAAAAAAAACAATTTTTTTTCCAAAAAATAACTTTTTTAAAATAAGAAGTATTTTAAAGCAACTCGAATCAAAAAGAAAGTACGTATTTCTGTATGGTCTTGATTGCTTCTCCTTTCGGTTGTACCAATGCTACATTCGCTCAATTACTGTTTTTTAGTGTGCATAGAAAAAGATTTCGAACTATGGTAGATGTAGAAAAAAAATTTGCTTAGGTGAATGTTAGAAATCTTTCGCCTCATATAATGGGCAGAATATCGAAAAAAAAGAGAATTTCTTTCATAACTAATAAAAAAATTATTGGAAAAAAATGTAAACATTTACAAAATTTTAGCAAAATTGAAAAACTTCTCGTATTTTTAAATAAATTAATTTTCCGTTACTAAATTAAATAGGGATTTATCTAAAAAGAAAACAGTCTTTTTTTTTTTTCAATAAGCGTTTCCAATATCCGCAATCCTTTGTAATTGAAAAAAGTTTAACGGAGATCTGAAAAATATATTCGGTCAATAAAAGTTGATATTTTCTTAGCTATTGTATCTTTGAACAGAAAAATCGATTATTTCCATTATAATTATTAGAATTGAAGCCCAATTCATGTCGAAAAGTAATTCATTGATCAATTTTCAAAAACACTCTGAAACTATATAATTAAACAAATTGTGTTCTTTCTTTCTTCCAACGAGATTGAATCATTGCATAAAGATGGAACTGTTGATAGCACAGATCCTTTTTTAGTAACTATAGAAAATCCTACGAAATTACAGAACTGGAATACATTACCATTGTCTGCCGACTTGAAAAACAAATGTTAAGAAATTTCAAAATGCAGTTAAATTACTACAGAGGGAAAAAGTTTGGCTGCTTGCTGACGTTTCTGACAATGATTGGATTAATAAATCCCTTACCAAAAAGGAAATGGCAACGACTGGTGTCCTTTTTTGTCGTTATTCTGCTGAATTTTTCTTTCATAGACGTTTTTGTTACGCTTACCATTTCAAATTCGGATGGATGGACGAACTGGAAGATGATTTTAGGTTATTTTGCCACCAAATCATTACTCCTGCTGTCATGGTATTCCATGTTCTTTCGAAAAAAGAACATTTTGCATCTTCTTCAAAAAATTGAGCTCATGACTACACCCATGATGAAACATAAAATCAATGCCTGTTTTATGTTTGCTGCTTTTTTATACTTCATATGCTTTCCAATTGTAACTACAGCTAGCATGAATCGAGAGTATTTAGACGTATATTCGCAGTACTTCATGTATCGACTGGATATTGAGAATATAGTATTTAAATGCATTTGTTATGCAGTTAAAATGCTGCTTCACTTCAACTTCATTCAATTTTGTAATTCTGTTATATTGCTGTTATATTTAACAGTTTGTCATTATGTTACTGCATCTCTTGAAAAATTCAAGGATGATATTGTAAGTATGCCTCCAGAAGAATTCTTGAAAGAACAGCCAGGTCTCTCCGAAAGATACAGTAAAATCATTGCCGTTTTGCAGGACACGCAACAGACCTTTTCTCTGACATCTTTCCTCCAGTGCTTAGGCTTTATTGCATCTAGTTTTTCTACTTTATCATTTTTACTCCTTTACCCTGAAGGGGTATCAACACCTGTTTTGTTCGAAAGTATTTTCATTCTGGTAACCGCTTCGTTTTCTATTATTTCGATATTTTACATCGGGGGTCGAATCCCCATCAAAATGGTCGAGGTGAGAAATGCATTCCACGCGAAATGTGCAACAATCCCCCCTGGTCGATATGGTCCTTATATACGGTTCGAGTTCTTTGCACTTTCTAAGTTTGTGGACTTACCCGGGATGGTGCTGTCCGGCTGTGATATTCTATATTACACGAAAGAAAATATTTTCTCGGCAATGGGAAGCTTTATTACCTATAGTCTTTTACTACTCCAATTTAATAGTCAAACTTTATCGAATAAGTAACAGTGATTTTTTTTAATTACAATATCGCTCAAATTGGAGCTTACTTTTAATAAATTACAATAATTCCAAACAAGATTAATAGTGGAATGATCGATGAACGAATGGATTTTTCTTCAAGAAAAAAATTTAAAATTATTCTAAATTCTTTTATGAAAGGAAGTAATGTTATTTTAATGTAGTTATTCATATGTGTACAGAAAATCGTTCGCTCTTTATGGGAACCATTTTTATAATTAACTTTTATTTATAAATGCCGAATTTTTTGCGAAGATTTGCTTCTGTTTGATGGCCATGATTCTCGAAAGTAGTTCCAGCACGAATTTTCCACGAAAGAAGACTTTGTTGAACAAGCATGGTTTAGTAATTGTTTGATTTGTCACGAAAGTGTATTTAAATAAATTATAGTTTGAAAAAAAACTAAAAAACACGCTTTTATACTGAATCGAACTAAAAAGTAAAAAAAATAATTCTTAATAAAGAATAAAATGATTATAACGAGAAAATGAATGGCATTGGGGTAAAAGTGTGGGGTGTTCTATAAATGTATCAATAGTTATAATTTCTAACTTCTATTCCGAAAAGCTAAATTAGTGTAAAAATGTAGCACAAAGCACCCCACGCTTTTACCACAATGACATTCATTTTCTCGTTATAATCATTTTATTCTTTATTAAGAATTATTTTTTTTTACTTTTCAGTTTGATTCAGTATAAAAGCGTGTTTTTTAGTTTTTTTTCAAACTACAATTTATTTTTCATTTTTTAGTTCGAACAACAATAAAAGCGTGTTTTTTAGTTTTTTAAACTATCATTTATTCATTGTTGAATTTATCCTTGAATTTGATATTTGAAGCTGGAATTACGTGGCTGTGGAATTAGTCTCGCTCTTCAATGGATATTAATAAACGGGTCTGAAGTGTATTTATTCTCTCCGTTTATGAGGCCTCGGATCGTTATATTAGATTCCGTCTCTTTTGAACAAGTCAAACAAATAAAAGTGTGTAAAGAAGAAAAAGTTCGAATTACAAAAATTTTTAATGTATCATGTTTTCTTACGGATTGAATATTATAAAATTCCTCCTTTTTGTTTTTGTTTTCTTTTTTCATATGTTCATGCATTGTCATCCACTTCCGAGCTATAGTCCGAATTTCAAGTCTCTAGCTCCTCAGAAAGTCACACAGTTTAAAATCAATTACAAAATTCCACCCGGATAGACATTCAAGAAAGCGAGTTATTAAAAATATGGTAATATTAAGTGTCAATCGTTTTTTCACCTTTTAAACGTGTTCCTTTCATGTTAATTCGTATCATCATTTCTAAGCGTATTGCTTTATAAAAATAACAAATATTTAGCAGTTAGAACGCAAATTATTTTTTGTCACATGCTCGAGCCTTTTTTTTATTTTCAGTTTCAGAAAAATGTTTATATTATGGTTAGAAATTGCTAACACACACACACCCTCTACTTTCTCAGATATAGAACACTTCTTTTGTTTGTTTTATTTCTTTTAACCGCAAGTGTATTTTATACTTGCATATATAATTAGCGTTAAATTCAAAACACTTTAGGGTTACACCTTATTTTCTTTTAGTCGCCAAATCTGGAAATGATGTATGAAATTAGTCGCCATGTCTGAAAATGGTATATGGAACTAGTCGCCAAATTTAAAAATGATATATGCAATTAGTCGCCAAATCTGGACGTGATATATGGATTTGTCGCCAAATCTGATTATCTTTATTCCTGACGATCCTGAAAAGGACAATGGAACAAAATTATGAAATTATTGTATTGTCATCGGTCCTTGAGAAGTGTGCGAAATTTCGAATGAATCCGATCTTTTTAAGTGGGTAAAAATCGAGTTCTAAGATTCCGTTACATGCAAGTGAAACTTATAAAAGCGTGTTAAAAATACCAATAAACAGGAATCGTGTTCAATGACACTTTTCCTCGAAGATCTCTTTCAAGACGTGATAAATAGGCTTTCTTGAATAATATATTTCAAAAAAATATTGGTCTGTGGTAATGTCTCAGCGATAACAAAGGCACCCTATGAAATTTGTTTTTCATTGGTTATCATATGAAACCGTTTACTGATGCAGAAATTGTGAAAGAATAATCTTAAATGCTTCCAATTTGAAAAATTCAGCGACAAAAATAAAAATAATTAAAAAAAGCAAAGTAGGAGTTATAATATTTTGATCAATTTCCCCATTTTGAATTTTCTATGTTATCTTGCTCCTTAAAGCATTCCCCCCCCCCCCCCACCTATTAATTCTCATGCTGGAGGCCCGTGTGAAATAGCCATCATATGTATGCGGCCCGGCAGAAAAAACGGTTGAGTACCCCTGGGCTAGTCTGTTTCTCGCTATCATATCCTTCGCATTGATATTCTCGCGAACGCTTGCGTGAGTCTGGATAACCTATCGGACGTCTGTGCAAAACATGTAAAAATGCTGTACCTCGTACAATTCCAGTCAATTTTGGTCGAGTCGATACTCTTCTATAGCTACCGAATCTATCTTAAATGTACATTTTATAATTTGCACGCGAGCGTTAGTTATAATTCTCAGTATTAGGTATTTACGGCTGTAGATTAACACAAAATCATTATTACACTTTTATGTTGAATGCGAACATTCAATGATAATAATGTATCAACAAGTACACAGACGAGCATGATTCCGAAAATTAAATCAAGGAAATATTCTGAAGAATACTTAAATTTTGAATTTTTCATTACTTAAGTAAATGGAGGACAAAAAGCCCCTGCGTGTGATGTGTGAAAACTTAAAAATCCAAAGAACATGTGGAAGTTTTTTTTTTTAAACCATTGAAAATCATTTAACCATACTGGCAAAGAATTTTAAAAAAGTATTTTCTTGCTGAGGACAGCTTGATAGCAAGTTACGAGTGGGTTAAAGATCTATTTCAAAATATTTCAGAAGGGCCGTCAACTGCCGAAGAAAAAATCATCATAGATTTTACATCCAGCGGCGAAATTAAAAGTCATTCTTGTAATAAATCGCTCTTTGAATTTTGGGCAGAGATGGATGATGAATTTTCCATAGTGAAAACTAAAGCATTTCGTATACTATATTACCCCATTTTCAACATCCTATCTTTGTGAAACCGGATTTTCTGCGGTGGCTGCTTTGAGGACAAAGTATAGATCTCAGCTAAATATAGAAAAGTAATTCAAAGTGTCAGTTTCTAATATTCACCCAATTTTGCTCTGCAAGAAGAGCCCATGAAGTCACTAAGAATTATTAAAATTGCTCTTAATTTAGTATTAAGTAATTAGTTAAAAATACCTTGTTCAGTATTGATACATTAAAAGTATACTGGTTGAGTACCCGCTCTTTGCACGAGTTCATTTTTACAAGCTTTTATTTAACTTACAATGTATGTATGTATGTAATTTGTTCGGGTGGAATCTTGCAACTCAAATTTTGAAGCTGATATCTTCACTCCAATGAGCTGAAATTTTGTATACACGTTTAGTTTGGATGACAATGCATGTTTTGACAATATATATTCCGATATTGCAATTAATTAAAAAGATATTAATTAAAAACATTAAACTAGTTTTGGGCGCCAACTTCAATGCGATGGTTAATTATTTTTTCAAAATATCAAGTTTCTAAAGATGACCTGAGCAATTAAAAAAATAGATTCTTACGTAGAAGATATTCAATGTCCAGCAAAAAATTATCATTATTTGATAAAACTTTCTTTTTTGATTACAACATGCGTTTTGAATCTTAAGCATTTTACTGATTAATACAAATATTTAAATGCCTTTTGAAGTTTTTTAATAAATAACTAAATTTTTCTTCTAAGATGTTAGAGAAATATATCCCTTATCTTCAAAATATTTCAAAAAAATAATATATTCTTTAAGTTTTTTCAAAAATAGTCAAAATTTTAATTAAACATTTAATAACTTTGTCATTTATGAAGATAATCTCACTAAACCTTTTTTTCGTGTGTAGAACAATGTTACCCAAGATCTGCACGAAAATTGAAAAAATTGCTTAAAAATTACGGATTTAAAAAAATTGTGTTTTTTGTCTAATACCCTTTTTGCGAGAATTAATTCAGCTAAACCAGGGATGTAGCGAACCAGCGTTCCATGAGTTGAACAGGCTGAGAAACCTGCCCAGCGATAACTAAAAAGTTAAAAATAAATTAAAAGTAAAAAATAAATTAAAAGTAAAATTTTTTTTTTTAGAACAAGCTTTTATTTAAACGCGCTAAAAAGAATAAAATAAACATTTCCTTGAAAACTTTTTTTACTATCAACTTATAACGTCATTACACAATTTATATGATATAACAGCTTGTCGCGAGATTTACCTGCGTAGATAAACAAGTAAAATAAATAACTTGACTGATTGATTTTAATTTTTAAAAATTCAAACTAAGTAAATACGAGTACTTAAATCTCGCGACAAGCTTTTATATCATATAAATTGTGTAAGGACGTTATAAGTTGATAGTAAAAAAGTTTTAAAGGAAAAGTTTATTTTATTCTTTTTAACGCGTTTAAATAAAAGCTTGTTCTTAAAAAAAAATTTTTACTTTTAATTTATAAAAAAAATAAAACATTATTCATGATAAAATAGCTTATTGTAAGGATAATAAAACAAAGTGCACGACAATGTATACAAAATGTAAAATGATTTTTTTTTTTAATGAATGGTCATATTGTGAATAATTTTAAATGAACTGTAATTTTAAGCCTCACAGAATTAGAATTCAGAATTATTGTAAATAATGAGAAAGAATAAAAAATTCCGATGAAGAATAATTGTGTTATTTTTAATATTTAAAGCGAGAAGACTTTAAAATATCTTAATCCGGAAACAGACACGCACTCGATACTAACGTTAATGGTCGTGCGGGTGTCACCCTAATCCTTTTTTTATAATTATTTTTTGTGTAGTAGATAAAAATCATAATTTCAGTCAATAATTTAACTAAGAGAAAGAATACTTGTCTACTTTCGAGGAATTTTTAATTTTTCTTTGATAATTTGAGAAAAAATCCAATAAAATGATTCAAATGGGCATGACCTTCATAAAGGACACAAATCACGGACACTTTTCACAAACATTATAGGAATGTTATTTGCAGGCATAACTGCCATATTTTGTTCAAATTAGTGCAGTTATTGTGTTTTGATGATGGGCAAATAGCATGTTGAAACTTTTCTTGCATGTGTCTTTTTGACAGGGCGCAGTGTGTCGTGGTACATTTATGGTTTCATGTTTTAGTTGATGAAGTTCTTTAAGAAGCATTTGAAAATTTTCCTTTCGTTTCATGTTCATCGCTTTTCTCAAATTAACTTTCGCTATCATGAGTTATACGCATTATATCTTTCAGAAAATTTTTCCTTTGCTTTATCTGGGATGAAAAGTGAATAAAGTATTCCCTTATTTTTTTCTTACGTCTAATGTACAGTATTTCAATAATAATGGCAGTGATGAATTTTTTATCTTCCTAAAATTTTTTTGATTCTGAATCTGGGTTATGTTTTTGATGTGTAACATCTTTCCTCTCGATTGCTGGAGATTTGTGGGAGTGATTTCGGGAAAAGGGACGGAAATGTATTACAGGAAATTGGGGAAGCGCGCGCTATTCAGTTAAGTTCTGTTTTTTCTCCTTCATTCGGGAGGGGCTCCGCCCCCATCCCCCACCCCCTGCTGTCTAGGCCGTGGGATCTTTGTTTTCACACTTTAGGATCAGAGAAGAAGCTAAGTCCTTTAGGCAGAGACGTTGTTAGACAATGCCGAACGTGTTTCGATATCTGACTTCGATTGCTGCGTACAATTTAAACGACCGGGCCACGGAGCAGCTGGTGTGGCGATCTATCGTAAGCAGAACAACTCACATGATGTGGATCGACATATGGATATTACTTATCGTCAAACAAGTGGACTGGGTATTGTTAGTTAAGATATTGGGGACATATGTGCTGCAAAATGCTTATTTGAAAATGGACAAACAGTGATTTCGGTGGTCGTATACATTTCTCCGAATCAAACGGTTCAAAAAATTAAAGATTTCCTGCATTTTTTACTTTAAAAACTATCACTCACTAAAAAAACTATCACTCGCTTTCCCTGATTTTGAGTGGTGATTTTAAAGTTAACTTCAGTTTGCTAGAAGCCGAGCCACTCATAGCTTTTTTGAATGATGAACTCAAGCTGGAAATGAACACAAATCGAAATGTTTCGACAACTAACAGTGGTACTGTTATTGACGCTATTTTTCAACGATTTTTAAATACTTTGAAAACACAAGTATATGTGTCATATTTTAGTTATCATAAATTATCATTACCGCTCTTCCCCAAATTGAACAAGAATAATTATTTTTGATAAAAATTGCATTACTCCTTGTGTTAATTAAATAAAATTTTCATTAAAGATATAATTATTCCATAGAAAATTATTTCCAATCATGCTCGATTCATTTTTTTCAGGATTTATTTATCAGAAAGAGTCGTATTTTAGCTTCAAAAAGTAACGTAATAAAAAAAATATCTCATTGTTGGATTGCAGCAATTCAAACAAAATGTTTTTTTTTTTTATTTGCTTATAGGATCAAAGATTGGAGCTTTTATTTTTGATGACGTAATATCGCTAGATGATAAACATAAATTATATCAGGGTAAATGTGCATTTTTTTATTATTTAGAAAAAGTATTTTGTTTTACTTTTCATTCCAGTTAATTTTTTGAAAAATCTTTTATTTTCGATATGCTCGCGCCCCCACAGTTTGAGAAACACTGTTGCATCTTCAGAGTTTAGGTGCCTCTTTCTGGTGAGGAAACTGAGCGTCAAAAGTAATTGCTGCAATTGGTATCGTGTATATGGTACTGCACTAAAAAGTAATACCTTGCTCCTGGGGAATGAACTAGATCTGAAAAGGTAAAAATACCAATCCGCAACCCCATTAGAGAAATAGAACATTCTCTAATATTCATTTATTATATTATAAAAAAAGTTTAAGAAGTGTCGAAAAATAAAATTTATTAGAAATAAATAAAATTTTCAGTTTTAAATGAAAAGGATGAGTTTTAAATATTTGTAATTAAAAAGTTCATGGAAACAATTTTGCATATATATATACATAAGTTTCTTTCCGGTTTTTATAGTGACTCGTGGAACTCTGGGAATACCTTACGGATCATCAGGGTTAGGTGGAACACAGTTTGAAGAGCACAAATGTTCTTAACGTTAAAAGTTTTTTCATTAATTTTCATCTACTGGAATGAACTTGGCGTCTATACAGAATCGTTTTTATGAAAATGATCAAATTTGTATTTTTAAGGAAATTTGAGGTTTTAAGTACCACTTTTTATAATAAAATTAAATAATATAAATTTTGTTATGATTTTATTTGAAGTCGTTCTATTATGATTCCTTTTCCTATGTATATTTAGATAGTGGCCCTTATCGGGCTTCGAGTAGTAGATGCGGAAAATCCGGACGATGAAGGTCACCTGCGCCGCTTGGTAATTCACCCGCCTTTTCTCGGAGTCAGTCGGTTGCTCTGCGTTCTGGCTACAATGAATATCAAATGCTGCTTTGGCAGTCTTTTTATCTTTATTGTTGTTATATGTAATGAAAATAATATTTTTCGTCATTATAAACATGACTTGTGGTAATACATGCCTTGTGTTTCTGGAAGAGAAACGATCTTAAAAACTCATATTGATTCTTATGTAACATTTACCATGATATCAATAGAAAATTAATCTCCTTTTCCTGTGATGTAATTTTTATGAATAAATATAAGTTTCGAAACAGAAATAAATAAAAATCCAGCTTTTTCCTGTGAAGAAGGCACGAGAATTTTAAAATAATTGGGAAGGATCTTGTATACTGCAGCGCCGTCTATACTAGTTTCAAGGCAGGACTTGCCCTTAACTTAAAAACCTTCTTCATCTACCGTAATACACTATGCGTAGGTCTAAATAGGATAAATTTGTTTATAAAAACCATTAACTTTGTATATATGTATACATATGTAAATTTCAAATGCACACATAATCAAGTAAAATTTATTTTAAGAAATTTGTTTATTTACCACTTTATTTTATAAAAACTAATTTATATAAAAATTCACCTCCATTTTATGATGTTATTTTAAGTAATCCTAAAATTTAAATAGTCGCCCTTTTCGGGCTTCGTTCAATCGAGGGAGAAATTCTGGACCGTGCAAGTCACCTGCGCCGCTCGGTTCTTCACCCACTTCTCTCCAAGTCGAACGCTCTGTGGTCCAGTAAGCGGCTTGACACAGATCTCATGAATATACTTACTTCTCACAAAAGTTACAACTTGTATTTATTTTACACTCGCACCTAGATTTTGATCTTTGCATTTAAATTTAATTTTTCTAACCTTAATGTATTTTAATTATTCTAATGTAAATTTTTTAGATTTTTTCTTTTTTTTTTAAATTTTAATTATAAGTTTAATTTAATCTATTCACACCTTTTAATATGTAACTCCCAGTTTTTTTCATGTTTGGATTTTGAGCTGCCCTGCGGGAAGCAGGTACTCCGACAAGCATTCAACTTATAAGAATCAACGATAATCTTGAAAGTTGCTATATTTATAGTGACAAGTTGAGAGAAGGTCCTTATATTTTGTTCTGTTTTTCCTATAAGAGTCATAATGCGTCCTCGTAAAGAACGGGAATATACAAAGTAATCACAAGTGATGGGCCTAATTAAAAAAATTTCTTGGGAACTGTTGTAATAAGGGATACATAAATGTAAAGAGAAACGTACTATGTGTTTTTTTTCCATCAATGAACAACAGCGCATTCAAGATCGCAGTGATTGAAGTCCAAACATGGCGACAGGGACACAGAAGATTTTTTTCGTATTTGAGAATGCACAAGTTTTTTCGGCTTTGCAACGGGCATTTAGCGCCACGGAAAAGAAGTGCCAACCAACAAAAGCACTCCGCGATGGTATCAATTTAAGAAAACAGTTTGCTTGTGTAAAAAGAAAAGCAGTGGATAGAGCGAGGCAAAGTTTTGTTCAAGGTCCACATAAGTCTACGAGGGTATGCCGCCTGTAAACTTGGGTTGACCCAGAAAAATTAAATTTCAATCCGTGTCATTTGCAAAGGACAAGACAAAGAACAAGTCAGCATTTGTGCAGCATTACGAACCGTTAATAGAATGATTCTATAAAATGCATGGAATGAACAGGATTATATACAGATTAGACGTATGACGTGTCACAAGAGAGCCACACATCGAACATAAGCAACTGGAGAAAAAACAACGGTGTGTGTCGATTCCGACGCACGACTGGAGTTTATTCCTTAAGTATATTGTCTTTGATTATATAGTAGGCAAAAAGGGTAAATAAACTCGTCACATAAAATACTGAAAGTATGCATGCATTTTCTTCATTCACATATTTTACATGTGTATTCGTAAAATTATATATATATATATATATATATATATATATATATATCATAATATACATGATTTGGTTACATCAATATATGTTACTCATAGTACGTTGTTAGGAAGGTTGATTTACTTCACTATTAATATTACCTTGAGTGTTAATTCCATTACTACTCTCGCCATCATTAATCACTGTAACAAGAAGCTTGTGGTAACTAAAGCATTGATGCGGCGCTGACTAATTTTACTTTAAACTAACATCTTAACAACTACCCAGGATCGCTTATTTAACTTGATCCGCATCATGATAGTGGCTAGTACTAATTAAATATTGGAGACAACGCAACTAAAGACATTACTCGGATTAAATTTAAATTAAGTTTGTTTATTACAAATTGAACACATTACGAAAGTAAGATTAAGCAATATTAACAAGCAATTAAAATTTCACTTATCTGAAACGGAAGCGAGGTGATGTGAGGCTGGCATGGTTCTGGACGGTGCACGAAGTTTACTAAAAATCAGGGGATCAAATTCTCATTATTAGAGTGAAAAATCTGCCGAAAATTGTCCTGGCGCTTGTTTTAAGTGAGGGCAAATTACCCCTTTTTGCATCCGCATGCCCTTCGGTCTCGCCTAGTCATTGGTCAGAGACCAAGCGCAAAGTTACAAAAGTTAAGATTCTCCCCAAATTTATGAGTCCATTCAACTTGCATGACCGTTGAAAACTCAGTGACAGCCTGCGCTGTGACCCCCGGTTCAGGAATCTGACCACATCCTGTAAACAAGGGGAATACACAAATTACATGTGTATTGGGGCCCATCTTCAAAACCGATCAGCTTCCAAGCCTCCCATCAGTATTTTACGAGAACTTCGGTAGATGCGTGATTTACGAAACGTGAAAACATCGTATCAATGGTTGTAGTATATCTAGTCGTCCTCAGTACTCTACCAGAAACAAAAACAAAATTAAGCTCTAATTTTAAAAATTGAACTAATCTGAATTCAGCTTTTTAGAAACAAAAATTGAAATCGCCGCCAAGTATGAGTAGATATACATGACACTGTTTTTTCAGTAGGTTAGAACCACCTTCTTTATATGCTAATAATCTTTTGTGGATATAATACATTATGTCTGAAACATTCTGATTGACAAAAATATAAGCTGTGATGATAAAAATGGGTTTGGTAACAGAATTTTTCAGATGTTCATCGAAATATTTTTTAAGTAAATTAAAACTTTTATGAAGGATAGTAAATTTTAATATTAATAAACTTTTTTAAATGAGTTTCAATTTCTATTTTACGCTTCATTATATCATAACATAACATACAAAAACGACATTTACGTGTATTGTAAATAATTATTTATATTATTATTAACTTATTTAAAATAATACTAAAGGAGTAAAAGTGATTAAGATTCTTACAAATATTATAGAAATTTTTGTTTTATTAAGGAGTGCAGTAAATGAACTTATAGAATTAAAGATATGTACTTATAATGAAACACGAATAAATTTTTCTCGCGCATTTTTTTTTACTCTCCAAATTTGGTGATATTCATTTGTTAAAGTCAATCTTTTCAGTGTAACCTATGGTAAATCCGACCATGGGTCCCGAACAGAAGATGGCAAACCTTTAGAATAGTTTTGAGAATCTGGTCTGACTGACAATGACACGATGTATAAAGAAATTTTGGTGTGTGTTCAAAACTTAAAAAATACCATTGATGCAGATTCCGAAGACAAAAATTAAATGAATAAAGCAGCTATGTTCCCACATCCTCCGAAATAAGGAACATCATGAAAAGTAAACTCAGTTATTTAGACGCACATTCTCCAATGGTGAAATGAATGTCAAAACGGACGACATGGAACAATTTGTTGACAATTTAATTCTAAAAAAGACTATCCAAAGAAAAATATCAGATCCCAAAACTCAGTAAATGGTTTGTTTTTCAAAAAACTTGAAAATTTTGTATTAAATTTCATTAAGATTTTGTGAATGTTTTAGTTTCATTGATTTTTATGAAATACATGCACATATACATATCTATGTAAATAAAACGTACCCTAATAATTTAATTTTGTTAAATACATGTTTTTTTTGTTATATCCCTTAACACGAAATTCTCATAACACGAAAAAATATTTCAGTCCCCCTTAACTGATTTTCAATGTATATGCATTTAAAAATAAATAATATTATGGCATGTATATGTTATGTTGTTCCAGTAACGGAATGCATCATTGAAAACAATACAAGGTAGACGAGCATGTGGTAAATGAGTAGATGGCGCTGCAAGTAATCTTTTTTTAGCTTGCAGAGTCAGTTATTTAATGTTCTTTGGGCTGTATATATGTCTTCAGTGTCTCTAAGAAAATAAATCAAAGTGTCTAAAAGTATAGATTGGATTATTGGATTAACATAGATATAATGGGTATAATCGTCTAACTGACCAATGGAATTAAAGAAACAGCGGATGCAGAACAGAACAAAATATAGGATTAATAAGAGGTATGGTTCCCTTTTGCAGATATACAGGCCTATCGTCATGATTTTATATTGAAAATAAGGGAGTTAATGAGTTCCAGGGGCAAATGGTTCCACTCGTTAAGCATCGAGGTAGGCCTTGGAGGGAGGTTGCAAATTGCCATTGCCCTCCTTAGAGCATCTCAGGTTTTCTACAGAGAGATGAGGTCTGGAGATCTGGCTGTCCAATCCATCCGGCAAAGATCTACAGCTTCCAGAAATAATTTAGCCTTGCATTATCATCCATTAAAATTAAATTAGGACCAACTGTTCTGAAAAGACGAACATAGGGCCCCACGATCTCATTCCTATATCTCGCAGCAGTCCTATTGTCTCTTTCACATTTGTGTATGAGTGACAATCCAAGGTCAAGCCTTCTTTGTAGAAATCGTCGATTTTTTTGGATATTGGTAGCGGTCCCTAACCCTCTTCTTATTCAAGTACTGAAAGAATCACTGATTATTCTGAACCGGAACACATCAGTGAAAAGAACGGTCAACGATTGATTCCACCCATGTTCCATCTTTATAATATCCGCTTCATTTTAAACGGACTCTCTTGTTCGCAAAACTGATGTGACACAAGCAACATGTTTTCTTGCAAACAGTCCTCTCTCATGAAGTCTACGGGAAACAGTCACCCTTGAAACTAGGGTTCCTGTGGCCGCATACAATTTACGAGATAGCTGAGAAACTGTATCATCCCTGTTACGCCTCGCTATAATGGACAAATGGTAATCTTCTCTAGACGTCGTGGCTCTTGGACAAACTTGACCAGGTTTTCTCTCGAAGGATCCGGTATCCTGAAAACATTTCCATTTGTTGAACATGATGCTGAGTGTTAAAAAAATATCTACAAATCTGGATTTGAGACTGCTCTGTAGCTAGTCTATCCACCAATTCGCCACCTCATTCAGTCATCTAAACAGAAACGGTGATGGTTACTCATTTTTACTGTGTGAATTTTAACTTAACCGATTGCTTCGAAAAAACACCCAAGAAATTTAGCAAGTTGTGCTAGTGAACGAAATGCATATTTTGGCACTCGCAACTATAAATCCTTTTCCTCTTGATTTACTCCACTTGCACATATCTTATTCAATGTTCAATATTTACATCTTTATTTTGAAGCAGTATTTTTACATTTCGTTAATTTTTTTTTATAAAATTCGACAAAATAGGCAAATGAGGTGATATGATTGGCAGAGCCGTTCAATCCTATCGGTGGGCGTGGAAAATACAGATGGCACGTTCGGAGTGAACGGCCGGAACAAAAAGGTTTCGAACAACATGAGTTGTAAGAGAACCAGAGAAAAGATAAAACTATGGAAGATAGAAAAATAATTAGAAAAAGTTATTTTTATTATGGAACCATCTTGCTCAATTGCCAGTTAAAAAGTAATGAAAAGAATAAAGAGGAGTATCGCGAACGGGCGCCATGTTAGCTCGCGTTGGAGGGAGAGTTGATTTATATGGGGGAATGAAGTCATTTACAAAATGAAAAATAATAAAATGAGATACTGATATAATTAGAACAAAAAAGGTCCCGTGCTACCATCTGGTGGCCGGGAAAAGAGACTGAAGATGATCCAAGCGCAAAATTGAATCGAAGGGGACACCCACTCGATTCGCGGCCGCGCCGGATCATGCTTCAAAAAACAGGTTAAACCGTGACTCCCAGCACGACGCTATAATGAACTAGGGAGCTTAAGCCTTAAGAAAAGATGACAAAAGAAAATATTTTTGCTATTAAAAAATTTTGCTAATAAAAATTTTGTTTTTTAACGATATATTGAATACAATAATAATGTACATGACGCTAAAGCTACAATACGACTTTGTTTGTAAACTGTACAAATTATCAAGATAAGTATTAAACTTTGAAAATGACAAGCCCACGGGATTCACTAGTAATTATTAAAAACTTGTTTTTAATTTAGAATTGAAAATTTAATTATCAAACACATTGCGCACTACTGATATATTTTTAAGTACATTATATCAATGTAAATGTTATCCATTGATAATTTATGGTGTTAATTGTTATTAATTATGATTAAATATATCATGAATGAAATAAAATTATATCCATATCAGAAGTGAAAATATTAAGCATATTAAAATTCCGTGTAGTCTCGGAACTTAAAAATATAGACATAAATAATTTCTCTGACAAATAGAACTAAATACACTACTCCCAACGAAGTTCTCGTTGAAAGAACATACCCAAGGTCATATACTCTCCTTCATCCATCAACACCTGTTGCTACAAGTTTAATTATCAAATACATTGTGCACTACTGATACATTTATAAGTATATTATGTGAATGTAAAAATGCTTGTTTTATTTATTTTTTGTTATGTCAGAATGTATTTTGTTTTGCTTCCTTTCAAAAAAAAAAAATTTTGAAATCTTTTATTTTTGACATTTTAATATGCTCGCGCTCCCTCCCCCCTTGTAGGGTTATCACGCCCCCCCTAGGGGGGTGCGCCCCACAGTTTGAGAAACGCTACCCTATGCATTAACATTCTACTTTTCATATATTGTGTTATGCTATTGGAAAACGGAGGGAAAGGCTTTGCCTGACTCCACGTGTACCCATGGCTCGGGGAACATGCGGCAGCGCAGCAACTCTGGAAAAACGTTCTCTTTTCCCCCAAGAACAAGTAGCGCCACCTGGCTGTCGTTATTTGTCAAGGGAAGGCAGAGTTTAAATGTAACTGTTACAAACTTATTTTGATTTTTCAATAACTATTCATAATTCAACATATTTATTCAGCATAGTACAAATTTTAGTTTTAGAAATTCGAAAAAAAATTTGCTTGATTGATAGGACCATATGCGGCCTGTGGCCGCCCGCGGGCGGTGCACGCGCTGCACACCTGATAGGATCGGTCTTGTTACAGAGCATGAGGCAGCATCAATAGTTTACATAGAAAAACACGAAATTTTTTTTTGAAAAAAGTTATGTCTACTTATAACAGTTGGAAAATGATTCTTAGATAGTAACTATCACATTAGAATGAATCCACGGTGGAAAATAAGATGAAAATTCATTCTTCGCATTTTAATCTTTTAAGATAAAATAATTCTATCGACTGGTTGCAGACTTTAAGTGAAACATTATTTCAATAAACTCTCTTGACGATTATCTTGTATGAACTGATAATAAAGATAAAACTGAGGTCGAATATCGAACACTACGAAGAGACGCGAGAAGCTTGTCGTGTTTTATTACACTGAATCTTTCGTGCTTTTTTCAATTCTTACAATTAGTTCACCCCCTCCCTATATATAGATATTTATCTTGTTCAAATTTTCAATCGTTACTAAAATACTTTCTATTCATCCATTCAAGTTCAAATACATTTTCTAAAACTTGTTATAGATGACACTTGATAATAATACAATTTTTTTCAAATATTAATTAATTAATTAATTAATTAATAGTAACAAACAAAAATAATAGTTCAACACCATACATATAAAGGAAAATTGCTCGTTGAGTTCCTGTATCTCAATGAATAGGGCGTTGGACTTCTAATCCAAATGTTGTACGTTTGAATCCCACGTGGGATGGTCTAATTTCTGAGAGTGCGATTTCTTTTTTACTGCATTATTTTATTAGAATAATTAAATTTAATTTATGAATAAACAGTAACGAACAAACAAAAAATAGTCCAACACCATATATAAAAGGGAAAATTGCAAGGAAAATCGTTTTCTATTTTGTCACTTAATAGTGTGATTCTGTCATTTTTTGTATATACATATTTATATTAATTGTAACTATTTAATAAAAAGTAACTAAAATAAAATTATTGTTTGTTGACCTAAATAGTAATTGACTTAATTTTTGTTTATATTGCTTGTTTAATTTTGCGCTAATAAAAATATTTAAAAGGATCCGAATATTAATCGTCAAAAGGGGTGAAAGTCTATTAATGGGAATCTATTCTGTCATTATCTATCAATGTAAATTAAATTCTCAATTGAATATCTTGGGAAATATATAGAGTGAACCAAAAGTCTTCCGGGTTGAAATCCCAGGCTGGAAAAGGTCGACTCAACCTTTCATCCCTTCAGTCGATCGATAAATGAGTACCAAGCTTGCTTGGGAACCAACACTGGGGGTTTCACGTCAGACTGACCACCTGACAGGAACATCTGCTCATGCACCTCAGTGTCTAAGGTCAAGAAACCTTTGTTGTACCTTTGAGTTTAGTGAACAACAAAAAGCCTTGCCCTAATAATAAATATTTATTGCGCTCAAACTATTAAATTAGACATAAGTTTTGTACGATATATAGTAAGTATTTTTTGAATTTCTTAAGACAATTTTACTCAATAATTTTTAAAATTTGCCCCCTTGTTAGCTCGGAGAATGTCTATACGTGGTATTCCAGTTACCGCCAAGTGCTCTTTAACGTTTCTTGCACTTTATAAGCAGGCACATAAGTATTTTATTAAGAATTCTAATTTAACAAAGGGAAAGAGAGAGTCATAACATTATAGTCATTCTAAATCCTAATGATGAAAGATTAAAGCTCGAAAGAGCTAGGCATTCTGGTCATTCCCCCCCCCCCTCCCGAATGACTATTTAGGATTGTTATCAAACTGGTTTGCAATGTTTGAAGCTTACGTGAGGCTTCACAAGTTGATTTAGGACTCCAGTGAAACGATTTCTAATTATGTTCAACGATTGCTTCACTCGCACTCTGTCTGCCACTTCTAAGAAGAGCCTGAATAATTCCTTAACCCTTTACCGACGGTACTTATAAGTACCACTCACTTTAAAGTTATATAGAATAACCATTTTTACGAATACTCTGACAATAAACAGGAATATTTCCACTCTTTCAATATATATGGCAGCTCGGATTCTATGATGAATATTTTAACGGGGAAGGCGAATATAGTTTTATAGCAGAAGTTGCGTTTTCAGCTGACATTTTGATTGGATTGCGAAGATAGTCATTTTTGTTCCAAAAAGGTAATTAATGTCAAAAAGTGTCTTATCTTTTTTTTGTAAGTTAAGGAAGACCTTATGGGCGTTGTAATGTGGGCATCTGGACTGTGAAACAGTCGTCAGTCTCATATCCTGGTTGACTTTGATGTTGGGCATGGCGATGGTGGAGTTTTTCTTTCTGCCTAACAGGAACCATGGCTATTGGCTGAGACGATGGCATCCGGGAGGCGTGGCAATGATTCTTCATCTGGCTGCTGTAGAGATGAAAATTTTGTGGCATGGGTGAGAGCTTAGAGCTAAGGAAGACCTTATAAAACGATTTGACTATTTATTTTAAGAGAACAGTGTATATTAATTTTACAGTTGAATAACTTTGTGGTACTTATAAGTACCGACAGCACATTGGGCGTTGGAGCAAGTTTTTTTCCCGTTCGTGCGGCTTATTGTTGTTTCTTGTTGTGTTGTAGTCATCACTATACAGTGCAATAGACTTATCCTTTTTTTGGCGTTTCTTTTAGCTTAACTTTTTTACACCCTAGAGCCAAAACATTATGACCACCTGTCAATAACGAGTTGGCCCACCTTTGGCGCGCAATACAGCTTCAACCCGCCTCGGCATGGATATCACAAGTCCTTGGTAGATGGCCGGAGAGAGACAGATTGTACCAGATGTATAAGCAACGGTCACGCAAATCCGAGATATTGCGAATTGGTGGTCTTTGAACTCTGAGCTGCCGTCCCATGACATCCCAAATGTGTTCTATTGGATTGAGATCTGGCGAGTTAGGCTGCCAGGACATGAACTGGAATTCGGCATCATGTTCCTGAAACCACTCCAACGCAATTTTAGCCTTGTGACACGGGGCGTTGTCCTGTTAGAACATTCCATTTCCAGCTGGAAAAACAGAGGCCATGTAAAGGTGCAACTGGTCCGCAATGATGTTCAGATACCCTGTAGCATACATGGTCTGCTCTACCACAACCACGGGTCCTAGAGACGCCCAAGAGAACGTCTCCCAAAGCATAACACCGCCCCACCAACCTATGTATGACCTACTGTACATTGAGGGAGCAACTGTTCACCTGGAAGACGGCGTATCCTGACATGGTCATTGGCGTGATGAATGACAAACCATGATTCACATCTGACCAGGCAACTTTCTCCAACTGATCCATGGACCAGTCGCGATGTTCCCGGGCGTAACGCAGGTGCAGTTGGAGATGACGCTTGGTCAGCAAAAGCACACGAGTGAGACGTTTGCTGCGTAGCCCCATATCCAACAGTGTCCGCTGAACAGTGTGCTCCGATACTATTCTACTTGGTGCTGCATTGTATTGGGCTGTCAGCTGAGCCACTGTCTGGCTCCGGCATTGCTTCACCATGCGAGAAAATCTCCGACGTCCTTTTTCTTTGATAGCGTGTGGACGTCCAACTCCATGTCGTCTACTGCTGGTTTCACCGTCATTCATCCCCTTTGCATAAGTACTAACAACTGTAGATCGCGAACAACCCACGAGTCGTGCAGTTTCGGAAATACTTGTTCCGAGCCATTACAATCTGCCCTCTATCAAAGTCGCTTAGATCCGCAGCCTTTCCCATCACACACAGAAGTAAGTTAAAGAATGATTCTTCAGACTCTCCAGCAGCAGTTAAATACCATTTCTGCCTGATCATATGCCTTCCACGTCATCCTGGCGAGTTCATTGCAAAATATAGGGGTGGTCATAATGTTTTGGCTCTTTAGTGTATATTGCTTTTTAATTGTTTTATTTTAACATATTCAAAAAATTTTGAACTTTGAATCAGAGTTTGTTTTTTTGCCAGACAGTTAAATGAAATATTTATTCTTGTGTTTCAAAAATTAGCAACATTTTATGTGTACCTGAGATTTAACAATAGAAGATTTTCATGGTGCTATTATTATTATCATTATCATTATTACTATTTCCTTTATTTAGAATGTCTGAAAAAAAAGACACTCTGTCTTCAAGAGGCTTTGGATTTATTACAGAACCTACTATCTGAAATCCATGATGCTCTAACAGAAAATTTTTCAGATGAAGAAATCCCAGCAAATTACCTGCTGGAATTTTCGTTAGATTCTTAGGATGACGATCAAGAGACTGAACTCTAGGTGCAGTAGTTCATGTTAAGAAAGTACTGCATTTCTTAACACAGGATGCAGTACTTTAAAAAGACATTCCATCGAAACCTCACTCAAAATACACAACGTGTAATGAATTTTTGTGTATTAATAAAAAAAAATTGTTTCTTTAAATATCATCAAATTAAGTTTATGTCTAAGAAAAGAAAAGAAATTTTAAAAATTTAATAATGTTTAAAAATAAATATATATTGTGCTGTAAAATATTCGTGTTCTCTGGTTATTTAGCATTTTTAAGAGTTAAAACTGCGTTAAAAAAGTCATTCGGTCCCTTCGTATTATGAGAATAGTTGAAACCTTTTTGGACTGTGAGACGGTACTTTAAAAGTACCAATTAATTTAATTGGCTCTAACGAATTAAATTTCCCGAAGTTGAGTATTTTATTTATGTATATCCCTTAATTTTCGATGCAGTGATTAGAAAAAAAATATTGCATGAAAAAATTGGCAGTAAATCATAATGCGTAAATAAAGGGTTAAATATTTCATACCATTCTTTTTTCAATTTTGCACCAGGAATTTTGCTTGCATAACAATGTCGGAAGTTACGCTGAACATTGATGGGCGATTTCGTTTCGCAAAACAAAAGCACGCAGTAGGATCTCTTTTAAATCGACACAAATTTTGCAAAAAAAAAAAAAAAAAAAAAAAAAAAAAAATGTCCTTTTTACAAATGTTTTTTTGTGGAATATTCACGCCATCTACTGCACAAAATACTACTGAAACTGACCTATTCAATAAAACAAAAGCTACATCATTACGCTAAATGGTGATTTCGCAATGAATTTTTATACTAAGGACAAAACTTTTGGTTCACCCTATACATATTTCGAAAAAACATTGTCACGTAATCTTGGATTCAAGCTCGAGGAATATTTCTGTTTCGAATATTATTTGCTGTAGAATTATTCTAGGGGACTTTTTTTTAAATGATTTCTAATGCCGCTGCCGGTTGTTGTTTTATCATTGCAGACCTAGTACACTCCCTGGGAGCTGGTATCTCTTTTTAGTGCGTCACCATATAGGTGGAATACCAATCGTGGCAAGTAATTTTGACACCCAGTTTCCTCCCCAGAGGGAGACACCTGAGCTCTGAGGATGCGATACCGTACTTAGGAAATTGATTTTGCCGAGAGCACCCCAGTTAAACGAGCACTCAAGGGATCTTTCACATGCCGCATAATCATACGACATGGCCGCTGTCGATTTTCTGCATCATGAAAACCCACCGTCTCGGAGCTGGGTCGAACCCGCAAACCTTGGGCGTACGACAAACCAATTACGCCACCTAGCCGGCATTCAAGGAGACTTGTCGACCGGAACCATGACAACATCATATGTTAAGTAGACTCGCTTATGAATGGAATCCGCCTATATGAAATGTTTTTCTTAGTAAGAAACAAAGAAGGATTTGTGAGATAAATGTTAATAATTACCCAAATTCGTGACGAACATCCAATTTACGAAAATTTTCGTAACATATGCCCGAAAAGTTTTGAAACACTTTCCTATTAATGCGAAGGTAATATGCGAAAATGTAAAAATACAAAACTGTAATAAATGTTTAAAATTTTTTTTATTTTCTTTAAAAAAAACAAAAATTTTGCCTTTTTTTTCACATTATCTCTAAATAGATTCTTGAACAAAATACATTTACTCGTATCTGAAAAACTTAATATGAAAATAATATTTGAAATCACGAACAGATAGTTTCAAAAAGATATAACTTATTTTTTTGCTTCGATGTTTTATACTTCATGCTTATAAATTCGTAATTTGTAACATACGTGTTGCGAATACTTTTTTTTCTGTCAAAATTTTCATTTGAGAAAAAAATTGTTCATCGTAAATCTTAAATGTCATTTCAAAATTAAATATTTTTTTTAAAAAAATAACTTTGAATAACAATTTTACACACAGAAAATATTCATAATTACTGAATAAGAATTCAATAACTTTTCAACTTTGTCTTTTCCAGCATTTACATTTCCAACAAATTTTAGAAAATATACAACAATTATACTTCGTTTTCTGCCATTGACCCTTTATTTCTCAAAAAATATTTTATTTATCATATTTCAAATAATTTTTTATACATTTTTTTTCGTTGAAAAAAATATTTACCTTTTAAAACTATAGCGTATCATGCATAAGTATTACATGAAATTGGATTGTAATTCTTTCATCACACATTTTCAAATACATTAAAACTTTTTATGCGTGTAATATACAATTTCCTTTTTTTATCGTCGAAAACATCCATTTCTTAAACAAACTTTGATTTTAATTATTTTTTTTCAAAACATTGAATGCAAGTTATTAAAAATAACATGTGTACCGAATATTTCGTCCACGCATGCCAAATCAAATTATTCGAAACAAATTTCGAATTCTGAAAAATATTCCATTTCTCAAAACCTCTTTAGAATAAGATCTACTAGGGAATAATGCAGACGATTTTATTCCAACTTTCAAAACGCTGTTTAAAGTCGAAGTTATAAAGCGGAAGCTGATAAACTGGGAACTACATCTACATCGTATGCTTTTTTTGTTAAAAGAGTAGCGGATCTCAATCAGGTCAATGTAACAAACGTCTGCTGAATATTTATTTTTGCTGTCGTTTACTTGTTGAACGTGGCTCGATTAGAGAAGAGATATTTTTAACACGCTTTTATTATAAGTTTCACTTGCATGTAACAGAATCTTAGAAATCGATTTTTACCCACTTAAAAAGATCGGATTCATTCGAAATTTCGCACACTAGTCAAAGACCGATGACAATACAATAATTTCAAAATTTTGTTCCATTGTCCTTTTCAGGATCGCCAGGAATAAGGATAATCAGATATGGTGACTAATTTCATACGTCATTTCCAGATTTGGCGACTTATTTCAGATTTAGCGACTAAAAGAATAAGGTGTAACCCAAAAGCGAATGTTTTGAATTTGAAGCCAGGGGCGCGGCTCTAGGGCCGGACAATCCGCACCTATGCCCGGGGCGGCAAATTTTAGGGCGGCATTTAGACCGAATTTGAAAAATACTTTTTATTTTTTACTCAAAAATTTGTATGAAAATATTTTCTAAAATATTATTATTTATACATTGGAAACCTAGATATTTTAGATTATTAATGCATGTATAAATTAAGAAGTGTGTAATAAATAAAATCACATAAGTGAATTACGATTTTAAGCCAAAGGATTACTCAGTTAAAAGGATTACTCAGTTAAGGAAACTAGGATATTTTATTGCAATAAAATTATTTTGTGTATATGTATCTATAGTTATAGTTAAGAGAATATGGATTATAAAATATTATTTTTGGATTAAATTGAAATACTGACACGAAAATTATTTCGTAAGGGAACTTCCACTTCCAGATTGCACTGCTTTCGTTACGGTTCCCAGAATTTATTAAAAAAAAAAATTGTGCCTCATTTGCCTTGTTAATTGTAAATTTTGAATGTTTGAGGGAGGGCGTAAAAAAACTATCTGATGCCCAATCCAAAAGAAAGAGACTCGAAAAACACAAGCCCATATTAAAAAACATAATATAAGTTCACGAAACTAATTTTAAGGCAATATAGAAAAAAGGAAGGCAGTATGAAATTAGAATCTTATTTATTCTTCCATGATGAGGATGTTGCAGATGAAATAAACAGAGCTGATAGTGTCACTGCTCTTATAGGAACTCCTCTAGAGAAATCCAAAGATCACGATAATTTAACGATGGAAGACGCCGATGTTGTTTGGTAAAAGAAGCACCCCCCCCCCCTTATCCATTGACTGAGTATGATTTTCATATGATGACACTGGTCGAAGATATATATATAGCTTGCAATATTATACTAGAATTTAAAAAAGGGTGAAATGGTTATGCGTAAATGGTTAGTCTATTCCATTACAAAAAATTGTACATATTGTTCTTGCTGAAAACTTTTTGGCTAGATAATTAGTTCCCTTTCCACGGAAGATTTTAAAAGTTGGAAGCACCTCGTTGAAACTCTAAAAAAACACGAAACATCAAAAAACCATAGTCAAAGCCCAAATTCTTGGATTGAATTTAGTCAGCGATTACAATGCTCTAAAACAATTGACATTAATTCATGCAGTACTGCGGTGACTAATTATTAAGGCAAAAAGCTTCTACGCATTGTAGCAACATTAAAAATGCTTAGCTCTTCGGAGTAAGAGTGACAAACTTTACGATTCTAATAACGATATTTTTTTTACAAATAGTTTGATCCAATAATGGAGGAGCATGTTCGAAGAGTCCTAAGAAAGGAAGAAGCTAAAGTACATTATCTAGGAAAAAATATTC
Source organism: Trichonephila clavata (assembly GCA_019973975.1). NCBI lineage: Eukaryota > Metazoa > Arthropoda > Arachnida > Araneae > Nephilidae > Trichonephila > Trichonephila clavata. Next base: position 103,155 of record BMAO01020213.1, read on the forward strand.
AGAACGAGGCAATTTCTCTTTTACATGAGAATATTATATATAAGTTACGCATTGTTCATAATATTAAACAAACCAAATATTATTCTATAATTTTAGATTGCACCCCTGATTCTAGCAAGATCGAACAAATGATACTTTTGGTAAGATATGTAGGGATTGTGTGAGAAATCTCTAATCCTAATGAAGTTATTGTTAAAACTGATGAGAGTTTTTTTAGGTTTCCTTCCAATTGAAAGATAGACTGGGAGAGAACTTTCACATTTAATAGTTGAGAAACATAAAAAACTAGGACTAAGTTTTTTAGATATGTGGGGACAGGCCGGCAGTAACGGAGCTAATATGAGAGACGAGAAGTCAAGGGTAAAGTTTTGAATTAGGACGTAAAATCAGTAAACAATCGACGTGCCATGTAGTAGTCAATCTTTAAATTTGGTCGTTAATGGCATGGCAAAAGCATCCTTAGAAGCCTGTAGCTCCTTAGAAGTTTTTAATATAGCTCAAAAAATTTATTTATTTATTTTCATCATCAATTTTATTGTTGGTCCACATTCTTAAAATATATAAAGGGTATAAATGTGTAAAGCCATTAAGTGCAACTCGCTGGGAAAGCAGAAAAGAGGCTATTAAATCCTTAAGGTATCAATTGGGAGGTATTTATGATGTTTTATTTAGTGTTTATGATAATGTTGAAATTAGCAACTCTATAAAAGATGAGGCGTCTGGATTATTAAATTCTATTGAACCAAAAGTTGATATGCTCCATAATTATTTGGTATAAAATCTTAATTAGCATAAATCCGATAAGCAAGCTATTGCAGACAAAAGATTACGATCTACCATCTGCTATGGAACTCTCAAGAAATAGTAAAGACTTTTTTAAGGATTTTTGATCGGATGTAGCTTTTGATTAAATGTTTTGGGATACAAAAGAACTGGCCGCCGAGATTAATATTCCGGCTAACTTTCGGATGAGACAGCCACATCACAGGGTTCGAAGGGAAAATGTTAATTTTGATTACGAAGCATGAGATGATCCGTTGGAAGATCCTAAATTAAAATTTAGTATAGAGTTTTATTTTTTTTACAATGGACCAAACAAATAATGCCTTAGAATGCAAATTTAATTAGATGTAATTGTTTCCAATTTTTATACAATATATATCATTTAAGAGATACCCTTAAAGATTTAATTAATTAAAAACTGTAAAAATTTAAAAATTATGTTGACTGACAGAGAATCAGAGGATTAAACGCGCTTGATCTAGCAAATGAGATAATGTCAGTTTCAGCTTTTATAGGGAAAAAAGAAAGCCCCAGTTGAAGTTTCAAAATTTATTTCAGTTTTAGAATTTGTGTGCTCTAAATTTTGCTGTTGCATTAAGAATTTTACTTTCTTTGGCAATAAGTTTAGCAAGTGGAGAGAGGGAGGGAGATTGTCAAAATTAAAATTTAGAAAATTTCTTAAGGTCCACAATTTTTCAAAATAGATTAAAGGGCTTAACTACTTTGAATATCGAAAATGAAATAGCCGAATAAATTGATTTAAAAGAATTGATGAGAAAGTTTTCAGGGTTAAAAGTCAAAAAATAATTGTTGTGATTTTTTTTTGTTATTTGTTTTATTTTTGTATATATATATTTAGCTTTTAATAAATATTTATATTATACTGCTATGCTGCCTTTTTCTTCGCAAGTAATATTAAAGTTTTATAGGTGTGTATTTATGAAGAATATTTATCTTTTTTTAATAATATTTTTTTAACTTTGGGAAGGGGCGGCATTTTTCATTTTTGTCCGGGGCGGCAAAATTGCTAGAGCCGGCCCTGTTGAAGCTAATTGTATGCAAGTATAAAATACACTTGCGGTTAATAGAAATAAAACAAAAAAGTGTTCTGTATCTGAGAAAGTGGAGGGTGTGTCTGTGTTAGCAATTTCTTACCATAATATAAACATTTTTCTGAAAATGAAAATTAAAAAAAAGGCTCGTGCATGTGAAAAAAAATAATTTGCGTTCTAACTGCTAAATATTTTTTATTTTTATAAAGCAATACGCGTTTAGAAGTGATGATATGAATTTACATGAAAGGAACACGTTTAAAAGGTGAAAAAACGATTGACATTTCATATTACCATGTTTTTATTAACTCGCTTTCTTTAATGTCTGTCCATGTGGAATTTTGTAATTGATTTTAAACTGTGTGACTTTCCGAGGAGCTAGAGACTTGAAATTTGGCCCATAGCTAAGAAGTGGATGACAATGCATTAAAATGTGAAAAAAGAAAACAAAAACGAAAAGGAGGAATTTTATAATTTTTAGTCCGTTATAAAAACATGGTACAGTAAATTTTTTTTTAATTCGATGCGTTTGAAAGCATAATTTTTTGTTTCCTCTCCAGACATGCGTCTGCGGTCACATACAGGGACGTCGTAAGACTTCTTGAGGCCCTGGGCCCCTAAGCAAAAGTATGACTCTTAAAAGTAGATAGTATATAGAATACGTTGTCAGATACGGTTGCACAAACGGTTATCTGAAACCAGTGGCAGGATTCAAGAGGGCCTAAAGACGGATTGACGCCAAGTACGTAAGATCCGGCTTGGGGCCCTAATATTCTCTGTTTCGCCATTGTCTGTAACAAATAAATGTGTATAACTCCCAATCTCTCAAATCTAGGCACAAATAGGCTCGACCAACTACCGCATTTCAATTAAATAGGTAATGATGGTGTATGGTGGTTAGCCTAGGCCTAGACGTAGATGAAAGTCAACACAAAAATAACGCCAACTGACAACAGCTCCATATAGTGTGAAATTCCCTCTTTTCGGAGAATGTGTCCAGGAATGACTTTCGACCATTAAAATTATTTGGATCATGATCTTATTGATGCAGAGTCAAGAACGAGACGATGCACCCCCCCCCCTCAAGGTTGAGGCCCATGCCTTAAGACGTCCCTGGTCACGCAGCTTTTAAAACGAGTGTGTTCGAATGTATGAGATATATACGAACATAATACTCATGGAAGTTTCCGGGCGAGTCTTCCACATCAACCCTTGAGGTGCTCGCCATTTGATGCGTTATACCAGGTTCTTTTAGATGGCCGGTATCCCCAAGAGGCCTATCCACCATCATAGCGACCACGCGCGTTCGTACTAGTGCTGTTAGGTCGGTTAGTTAAAACAAAGTTCAGCACTAGGGTTTTGTTATTTTTCATTTTTTTTTTCCAAATTTTACGTATTTTTTTTTAAAAAAATTAAATTCGCTTATAACGCCATAACCCTTGAGTCTCCAAGAGGGTGTTACTATTCTCGATCTTCAAAACAAGCAACTTATGGAGAGATCTTGTCTCACCAAAAATCAAATTCGTTATCGCTTTAAGCTGCAGTCAGACTGTATACATAAAGAAGTCTTTCATGCTAGAGACAGATTTTAAACCATTTCGATGTAAGACTTCCAAGTCAGCCATTGTTGCCGGGAGCTATGTAGATCATGACATTGTTTCTGAGATATTCATCTACATAGTGATCTCTGTCTAAATTATTTCCTATTGTAAGCAAATGGTTCTGTATGTTCATTTTACTATAACCTAAAGATCGTTTTAGTATGTAAAAAATACAATATGGACCACACACTGAACTACATGGAGTTTGCAGTGGTGTAGATAAAATGTCAACGTTTGGATATTTCTTTAAGTATTCTATTATATGTGGACTTAAATCATGTGGTGAACGACCGAATGAGTCAAAAAATTCTAATTTACCATTCTCGTAAAAGAAGGCAAGCCAGTGAACTCCCGGCCCAGTCGATACATCAGTATTGACTACAATGGCTGCTCGGTCATATTTCCGTAAGTCAGGTATACAATCTGCAGCGTATACACCCTTAAAGACAGGGCGAGTAACAGAACAGAAACACAAATAACTACTTACCTCAATGCTGCTCATAGACACACCCAATCTCGAAGACACAAGAGTATCCAGATTTCGCAATATTGTGGTCATCTTTCGCTGTGAACAGAGGTCCGGCCTTATAAAAAGACATCTAAAAACTAAAAAATGTAAATACTTAATAATGTTTCCTTAACTATTATAGTGGTAATTTAAAAAATAATTTATTTTTTGGTAAATTGATGTATTTTTCACCCCGGCCCAAGTCGGTGGATTTTCATGATGTAGAAAATCGACAGATGCCATGTCGTATGATTATACGTCATGTAAGAACTCTCTTGAAGTGCCCGTTTGGCTTGGGCGCCCTCGGCAAAATTAAGTTCCTAAGTTCAATTTCGCATCGTCAGAGCTCAGGTACCTTAATCTGGGGGAGGAGACTGGGCGTCAAAATTACTTGGGGCAATTGGTATCGCCTACATGGTGCCGCACTAAAAAGTGATATTAGTTCCTGGGGTTGAACTAGATCTACAAAGGTACAAAATACCAATATGCAGCCCCATTGAGGAAAAAAATGATAGGCGGTGTGTTAATGTAGCAGTTAAGAGCATTACGAGGGCTTTTGACAATGCGGCATTAAAATTTTAAAATGAAAATGATCTAATTTTCTTCATATCTATTATTCCGTCAACAAAACTTTCAACTCGAAACACATTTTCTATTTTTCATTTCGACAACAAAAAAAAAAAAAAATTCAGGAAATAATAAAATAGTTCGAATTTCTAATGAAGTTGTTTTTTTTTTAAGAAAATAGGTTTATAAGCAGTGTAGCATTAATTTTGTTCTTTGTATTTTTTTTTATATAACTTTTTTTAAAAAAAATGTCGGTTGATTTTGAAACCTTGTTATTAAAGTTTCAAAGCAGTAGTTTTATTACCGTGCAAAAGATGGCACTACAGTATAAGTGACATTTTAGTTTGAATGAACAGGTAGACATATAAGTAAATGTATCAATGAATATATATAATATACACAGGAAAAATCAAAATGATTATAGGAATTTCACTTATTCTATGACATACACTCTATAAAAAGTAATATATACGTATTAGTTATGAATATAGCAGTTTATTTCGCCAATAAATGGTATTCTAATATATATATATATATATATATATATATTGGGTTCATTTATGAATTATATACAATTTATAAAGATACACAAAATAGTTAAAGTAGTTATAAACCTAAGATATCTAGCCACGATAGTAAAAAGTATTAGCCACAGTAGTACAATAGAAAACAGCTGTGCTGGTCTTAGGAACCAGGATTGCAGGTTTAAACAAAGTTTTGCGGCTAGCCAACCTTCACCTGTATCTGCCAATACTCTGGGCCAAAGGAAAAGCAAGAAATGTCAAGAGAAGTTTAACTATTACAAATAAAACCACAATCTATTAATATGAAACAAAATTACAGCCTATAAAAATTAGTAGTATATGTTAGAATCAATGCTAAAAACAATTAGATGAAAAACTTTCCACCTGAGTACAGCAATAACCATTTTTCCCGCATTATAGAGAGGAGTATATTAGTAACACATAAAATTAGGTAAGTTATGATAAAAGACCATTAAGTCTATATATATACATTTAAAAACTCTAAATATTGTTTTAAAATTTATAGACAATAAAATTACTACTCAGACATATACAATTAATTTTAAATAAAGTACACTATTATTAATTTAATTAGCATGTGGTGCTATCTATCGATTAATTACACAACTAAGTGGAAAATTCTATTGTTGTTACATACTGTCATTAGACTGAGAACTGATAGAAATATAACTGTAAAAAAAAACAGGGTATCCATTTTCAATACAATGTTTAATAAAGTTATTAAAATTTAAATATATATTAAATTTATCACTAACTAATACACAATATTACGAGAAATATAATTAAAAATGATATTTCTATATATAGATATAGATAAATTCGAATTTCAATATGGCATTTTAAGAATGTTAAAATTAAAATCATCTCTTTTATCATAAATATTACTATGTAATTTATAATCCTTAATATATAATGATACATCGAAGTAAATCGCGAATTTTAATAGCATATATATATATATATATATAATTTTAAAAGTATATATATATATATATACTTTTAAAATTCGCGCGGTAAACAAACGTATGTATCTATATCAGGCTGTCTTCTCACGAACCGCTGAACGCATGAACACCCCAAAGGTACATTAAGGTGGGATCATTTTGACGACTTTAATCCTAAAATGGCTTTTTGTAAAAAAGATTTTAACATTTTGATAAACGGGAAAAGTTTCACTTGATTATTTTTATAAATGGCGAAGTCACATTAAATATTTAAGTAGACAATCCAGTATAATTTATAAAAATTATTTAAAAAAAAGGAAATAAAAGTTTTGGGCATTTTTTTTTCTTTTTCTAAAGGGTTTTAATAGGGCAAAGTATGAACTTTTTTAGAACAGAAACTAGTTTTTGATTACAACAATTTGAAAGTGACAGAGAGTTATTGAAAAATTATTTTCATGAAAACATTTCAAAATCGACTCATTTAGAAAAAATATCAAAAATTGCCAAATAACGTTATTTTGTGAGAGAAAAAAAAATATGCTGTGTTCTGGAGAAATAAAGGATCTATCCGATTCTGAAAATATTTTTTGTCTGATTCTATTACGGAAAATAGGATAGAGCAATTTAAAAACAACGGTAATTTCTGTGAAATAATTCTACCGCCATCTTTTGGCGTCTTGTGCGCTATGAACGGCATACACAGGGATAAATCATTCATGAATTTAAACGTTCTTAATTAATATCCTTTTGATTAATTATAATTTCGGAATTTAAAAAGTCAAAGTATTTCACTCATCATTTCACATCGTTTAGTACCTTCAGCGTGTTTCTATGTTTCGTGAGATGATAGCCTCACAATAGATATACAGTAGAAGTCCGATAATCCGGCACGGTTCGGGACCGGCTCGGTGCCGGACTACCGAAAATTCCGATCTATCGGGCGGTAATTATAAGAACAATTAGGTTAATAATTAAACTACAAATACAGTATGCAAATACATACAACAAAGTTTATTTTACATTTCATATAATGTATGTACACGTACTGTAAAACATATTTCACTTAGATTTAAAAAAGGCACGAATGTCTTTTTGTTTTCTTGACTCTCTTTTGGCGTTTAGTATAAAATTTATTTTTAATGATATGGAAATCAATAATTTCTGAAGCACTGTAGCTAGTACTAGCCTCAGCAAAAGAGATAAACTTATTGAGTGATTCTGCAGCTTCTGCCCAGCTGATTTTTTCCTTTTCTTCCGTTTCGGCATCTGAGTCACTTTCTTCAAGATCTTGAGTAGGCTGAGGGTTTACTACAATGTTGATAAAGTCCTTATCGGTTAGTTCTTGTTCAACAGGCTCATTTTCGTCGATTAGAAGCCACTCCTCTACCTCATCTTCAGGCAGGTTTTTAAAGGGATTGTCAGCTCTTCTAACGACATCCAAAACTGAGGTCAGAGCGTCTAGATGGTTTTCTTCCTCATCAGTCTGTAGAGTTAGGTCAGATGCAGGGTTTGCAGCTGGCCAAAGTTTTCTCCAGCATTTTTGGAGTGTTGTATTTTTTACCTGGTTCCAAGACAGTGCAATAGCATAGACGGCATCTTTTACTGTAAACTTTTTTTGAAAATCAGTCACGTCACAGTCGGCATTTAACAGGCCTTGAATAAAAGACCTTCTATAAAAGCATTTAAAATTTTGAATAACCCCTTGGTCCATGGGTTGAATCAAAGATGTTACGTTAGGTGGGAGCAGAGTAGCAACAATATTTCCAGAAACTAACTCATCTACTGGCGGGTGGGCTTTGCAATTGTCCAAAAGAAGGATGGCTTTAGTATCTTCTGGTAGACCAAGGCTTTTGAAGGATTCCTTGACCTCAGGCACAAAGTGGTGAAAAACCAGTCTTTAAAGAGGGCGGCAGTCATCCACGCATTTGATTGAGCATCGTATTGGACAGGCAAGTGTGTAACATTCTTAAAAGCCCTGGGTTTGTCAGATTTACCTATCACAAAAGGGGTCACTCGGTGGTTTCCAGACGCATTAGCACATAGCAAAACGGTTAATCTGTCTCTGTTTTTTTTAAACCCTTTGCTGCTTTTTCTCCTCCCCCAGCTAGTGTAGATGTTGGTAAACATCGCCACAATAGCCCTGTTTCATCAGCATTGTAAATCTGTTCAGGTGTTAAATCATTATCAGCCACGATTTTCTCAAACTCGTCTTTGTATTTTTCTGCAGAGTTTTGGTTTGCTGAAAGTGTTTCTCCAGTTACATCAAGTCTTCGAATTCCATGCCGAAACTTAAAGTTTCTGAGCCAACCATCAGAATAATTACATTCACTCTCAGCAACTCCTAAATCTTGGCCGAATTTCTTTGCCTTTTCAACAATCATTGGCCCTGTTACCGGCTTTCCTTCAGAACGTACTGCACTAAACCATTTGAACAATACACTATCCACCTGTTCCAGTTTTGGTTTTTTTAATGTTTGTCTAGAAGCCAATTTTTCAGTTGTTACCGATTGAGAAGCAAACTTCATTAGCTCATCTTTTTGTTTTTTAATGTCATAAATAGTTGATGAGCCAATATTAAACTCATTCATTAAAACATTTCTATTCTCGCCTTTTTCTAGCCTTTTGATGATTTCTAGTTTCTGATTGAGAGTCAGTGTTACGTGTTTTCGTTTCTCTCCTTTTGAACTCGAAGGCTTAGGTTTTGAAAACATGGTCACTGTACAGTTAGAACGAAGATCACTTTTTTTATAAACAGTTTCAAAAGTTACGTTTACTGCGATGTGGAAGAACACAAAACAACAACGCACAAAAAAATGGCGAAGACGCTTCGTGATTGATTAACGGAGCTGCACTGCACCTGAATTTGTTGTGACAGCTGAGACTAGCCGGCCGCTAATTGTTTCCGGCAATACCGAGCGCTTCCGGATGATCCCGAACTACCCCGAAAACTTCCGAATAGCTCTCGAGCGTTTTTATTTGCTTTAAAGACACACTTTTGGAGAAAACCAAAATTTTTACAATTTTCCGGAGTGATGCCGGACTATCGGGCATTCCGGACTGTTGGATGCCGGACTAATGGACTTCTACTGTATACGATTGTGAATTTTTATAATGTACATATGTCGTCTTTTAATTGATGGCCACTACTTACATTAAACACGGTGCGATAAATTTTAGACTGGAATCAATTTTTTTAATTGAAGGAATTCAATTACATGTTGACCTGCTGTAATTAAGAAACACACTACTCTTGCCTATCAGTTCACATATTTGGTTATGGAGTTAGCTGCGGCCGCACAGTTTTTCCACACCTCCACTTACACACACCAACGCAAACAAAAATAGCTCCAGCAATTATTTTCTTCACTTTAATACTTTTACAGGACGCAATTTAATCTAATTTCTCAATTTTAATTTTTGATTTGTAACATCTTTCCTCTCGATTGCTGGAGATTTGTGAAGTGATTTCGGGAAAAGAGACGGAAATGCGTAACAGGAAGTTGGGGAAGCGCGCACTATTTAATTTGACCAATCAGCGCTCTTGGTGGTGTCTCTTCGCTACCCTAGGAGTGAAGTTCTCTTTTTTCTCCTTCATACGGGAAGGGCTCCACCCCCTGCGGTCTAGGCCATGGGATCTTTTTTTTTTGTTTTCACACTTTAGAATCAGAGAAGAAGCTAAGTCCTTTAGGCAGAGCCGTGGTTAGACAATGACGCACATGTTTCGAGACCTGACTTCGATTGCTGCGTACAATTTAAACGACAGGGTCACAGAGCAGCTGGTGTAGCGATTTATCGTAAACAAAACTCACATGTTGTGGCTCGACATATGGATATTACTTATCGTCCAACAAGTGGACTGGGTATTGTTATTCAAGATATTGGGGACATATGTGCGTCAAAATGCTTATTTCAAATAGGACAAAACAGTGATTTCGGTGGTCGTATACATTGCTCCGAATCAAACGGTTTAAAAAATTAAAGATTTCCTGCATTTTTAGCGCGTTTTTCACGTAGTGTAAAAGAAGCGCTATTAGGACGCAAATTTCGTCTTCGTACAATATTTTGTCGTACCTTTTTCTCAGCCAATAAATAACCGATTGACCTCGGGTTTTCGGCATTTGGTCGCATTTGTACCCTAGATGAGCCGAATCATATTTAAATTTAATAATTTTTAAATTTAAAAAAAAATTTTAATTTAAAAAAAAATTTTAAAGTATAGTACACTACTTTCTGTTAGTAAAAAGTTCATTAGTTGCATTATTGTAAAATACAACATGTGAAAAACGCGCTAAAATTACTTGGCCATGCCAATGATTGATATCTTGTTTACGTTTACCATATACCGAAGGTGGTTCTGCTCTTTAAAAAAAAAACTGTCACTCGCTTCCCTGATTTTGAGTGGTGATTTTAAAGTTAACTTCAGCTTGGTAGAAGCCGAGCCACTAAAAAAATAAAATATTAAAATAAACGAGCCTTACAGTAGTCGCAAACAATGTGTAACATCTGACATGTTATCGTGGTAAATTTGCAATAGCAACTTAAATCCTGAAAAAAATGAATCGAGTATGATTGGAAATAATTTTCTATGAAATAATTATATCTTTAATGAAAATTTTATTTAATTAACACAAGGAGTAATGCAGTTTTTTATCAAAAATAATTATTCTTGTTCAATTTGGGGAAGAGTGGTAATGATAATTTATGATAACTAAAATATGACACATATACTTGTGATTTCAAAATATTTCAAAACCGTTGAAAAATAGCGTCAATAATAGTACCACTGTTAGTTGTCGAAACATTTCGATTTGGGTTCATTTCGAGCTTGAGTTCATCATTCAAAAAAGCTATGAGTGGCTCGGCTTCTAGCAAACTGAAGTTAACTTTAAAAACATGGAAAGCGAGTGATAGTTTTTTTTTTAAAAAAAGCGCAGAACCACCTTTGCGGTATATGGTAAAAGTACAAAATGCTGGAAATCTTTAATTTTTTGAACCGTTTGATTCGGAGAAATGTATACGACCATCGAAATTACTGTCCATTTTCAAATAAGGATTCTGCCGCACATATGTCCCCAATATCTTGAATAACAATACCCAGTCCACTTGTTTGACGATAAGTAATATCCATATGTCGAGCCACAACATGTGAATTGTTCTGTTTGCGATAGATCGCAACACCAGCTGCTCTGTGGCCCGGTCGTTTAAATTGTACGCAGCAATCGAAGTCAGGTATCGAAACACGTTCGTCATTGTCTAACCACGGCTCTGCCTAGTGAGAAAACAGAAACAAAGATCCCAGGACCTAGACCGCAGGGGGTGGGGGTGGAGCCCCTCTCGAATGAAGGAGAAAAAACAGAATTTCACTGGTGAGGGTAGCGAAGAGACACCGCCAAGCGCGCTGATTGGTCAAATTAAATAGCGTTCGCTTTCCCAACTTCCTGTTACGCATTTCCGTCCCTTTTCACGAAATCACTCCCACAAATCTCCAGCAATCGAGAGGAAAGATGTTACACATCAAAAATTGCATCACTCCTTGTGTTAATTAAATAAAATTTTCATTAAAGATATAATTATTCTAGAAAATTATTTCCAATCATACTCGATTCATTTTTTTCAGGATTTAAGTTGCTATTGCAAATTTACCACGATAACATGTCAGATGTTACACATCGTATGCGACTACTGTAAGGCTCGTTTCTTTTTTTTAATTTCTTAACTTTCTATTTTTAATTTCAAAATTTTTGCCCACCATCCACTAATTATGGCAAGTGAAATTTTCAATGCTCAACAAAACACAAGAGAGGGGATTAAGACCTCATCAGAGATCATGTGCCCCATCGATCATTCTACCATTATTTGATGACCTCGATAGGTGAATAATAATTTAAGTAAGTTTACTTGAAGATTTCCGTTAAATTCTAATTGCAATAATTATCAGACGACAACTAATTCCATCATTTCTTCCAAGTTTATTTTCTGAACTCTCAAAGCAACATCAGGAGTAGTTAGTGGTCAGAGGAGATGAGTGTATTCCCCTGTTTTTTAGACTATCTCAGTTTTTTGCTACAGTTAACACATTACAACTCTCAAGTTAATAATATACAAAAATATAATTAATAAATAAAATTAAAAAGATTATTTTGGTGTATCATTATATTTTTCTTATGCAATTTTTAAATAATAATTCATTATTAATTATAGGATTCCTGACTGAACTTTAACAAAACAATATGTTTGGCTGACTTGTGCAGCCAGCTAGTGAAGATGTCCATTGCAACACTATTTTTAAAATTTAATATGCTTATGTGGAAGTTTGTTTATATTATACTTAGTACAATAGATATTCATGACATATTTCAAAATTTTGCGTAAAGTTCATTATTATGTAATGGAAAGGATTATTTTAAATAAAATAAATAGTAATTTTTTCAAGTATTGTAGATTTGGCGCTGTGTGCCATTTTTATTTGTATGGAACTGCAGCTATTAGAATTATTAAACTACAGAGACATCTATGCTTGACATTTTATTAATAATTTTATTTTTAAAAAAATGAAAAAATTTAAATAAAATTTTTAAAATAATATGTAATTATTTAAATTTCTCTTTCACTGATGACCTATAGTCCTAAATGTTTACTTAAAAATGTCTAGTTTCCGTGCTACTTGGACATGATTGCATGGAAATTTAAAACGCAGTTTTTTCTTGTCTTAAAAAAGTAATTTAACATGAAAAGTATTTTCTAATGCACATATTCCTTTTAATTATTTGCTGAATTTGTTTTATTTTATGAAACGAGTGACTCCTGTTCAAGATATATCAGCCAGCTAATTAAAACTAAAATACCACTTCTAACGTAATACCATCTCTTGCACGATAATCAAACTACTAAGATTATTTAACAACTTTCAAAATCAACTGGATTTTTCGAAAGAGGTTATATAAAAAATTGTTTAGAATAAAATTTATATCACACTGTTTAAAAACCAATTTTTCAGTATGTAAACTTTTCTAGAATATCTCCAACTATTTGTCTTCTTAATTTTTTAAAAATCCAGACTTAAAAAGTTTTGTAAAAGGAATAATCGGTCTAAACAAACGTCAAGTGGTAACTGGTTTCAAGTTTAAACACCACATTATCAATAGTTCTCAAGTTGCATTTAAATGCTACGTTTCTAAACACTTTTATGGTCATTATGTATCACAAAATTATTACTTATTATTTCTACACCACTACATTAGCTAGAAAAATTTCCGTAAGTATTTATAAGGTGCTTGACTAAGTATATTATTGACAGCGATATAAGTGAGGGATAGAATTCCCAGAATAAAAGAAAAATCAGATCCTTCTAGAAATTTGTTTTTTATTTATGTGGACTATTCGCCCACATTCCTATTAGATACGAAGATGCTTCTTATCCCTTTTAATCAGGCTCTTGTCTGCCGTAGTAAGGATGGCTCACAAATAAGAAATAATATTTGTAATAAATTTCTGGCTGTCCGAAGTCGCATATTATTTTGTACTACTTGCGTTGGGAAACAAGGATTTCGTGTTTATGCAAACTCCAAAAAGAATTTGAATCCATTTTGCCAAACACACAATTTCAAATTCTTTCCCATAATTTTATTTTTTTGACTTACTCAACCCACAGGTTGTATTCGTAGAGCCCAAGGTTTTACGGAACACAGTTTGAAGACCACTACTTACACGAATAAAGCCTCGTTCCTTTACATAGTCGAAGGCCATCGAGACTTTTCATTAGTATAATTGGTACATTTAGTTTTAATTGAAGTTTATGTGAGGGTACACCCGAAAGCTCAAGTGAATTTAAGAACTTCGTGGGATATGAAGTACTTTGTTCTTTATGCATGATTGTATTCATTGATAAATATTTCTTCATTCCCCCTCCCCTGCACGTTGTTTAAATTTTCAATGTTGATTTTACGGAGAATGTCATTGTTAGGCGCCAATATTGATCTTGCGCGCAACCACTGATCCCAATTTAAATTTTGTTGCAAGCCCGGGTAAATTTGAGCAATAAGATTTACATCATTTTCTCTCTCTTCTACATTACAAAATTCTTTGGAAGTAAAATATAACCTCCAGCATTTGCGTCCAAACATCCCTAACCGATTTTCAATTGCGATATTATACAATATATATGCATATTATACAATATACAGAAGTTAAAAGTCATGTATTTAAAGAATAAACTTATGTATTAAAAACAGTTATCAAGATATCCGACTGTTTGCTACAATTTTTTTTTTTTAAAAAGGAGATATGGGGATTTTTTTGTTATTTTTAGATTTGTTTAGTGCATTTTAAGAAAAATATGCTAAAATTAAGAAGAGAAAAAGAAGTTATTATTACTAAAATGGAAAAAAATAGGTAAAAGTTAACAAAAAATAGCATAAACGCGGTCCATTCTGTACCAAAGGTTTATGAACAAATTTTCAATTTTTTCAATCTAATGTGTAGCTATATTATTCACTTTTGAAACGACTTTCAGGATAAGAGATATTTTCTTTTTTACAAAAACTAGATCACTTTATCTCAGTTATTATATGACATTGCTTTAAAAAAAAACAGTGATTATATTCACATAAGGGACTGTAGATTTTGTAACAAAACCGTGATTGATAAATCTGAAGGTTTAAACAATTCTACTATTATACAGAACTTACAGAAAAAATTTCGGCTAATTATGTTCAAAACCTTTTTAGCAATCGCTGACCCCGTTTGATTATTTTCAAAAAATCACATTTCGAGTAATACGCGTTTTAAAGTATGACATCTTGGTTAAATTAATGGCATCTGCTTTTACTAAAGCACGTGTAGTTTTTGTTGTAGTGAACGGAAAATGTAAACTTGGTATTTTTATAAAGCTAAGAAAATAGCCCATAAAATAAAATCACAAAAAAAATTTGTCAATTTTTGGCAAAATTCACAATTGTAGGGTAGTTGGATACTTTAAAAGAATACATACTGTACATAAATAATAATTTATGACAGAAAAACTGTCATCTTTTTTGTAGCATTCAATCTAGCTTTGTCAACAGATTTTTATAGAATAAATGAAGTTTGAAAAACGTCCACATCAACATGAGTTTGAAGGGAAAAGTTGCGTAGTTTGTTTAGTGACACTTTAGCAGCTTCTGTCAGAGTTATCGGAGTCAACTCTTCCGATTCGTCTTCATCACTTTCTGTATTATTGGAGTCCAAATCCCCAATTTCAGCATTAGATAGGGCTCACCATACGGTGTTGTCCATGGCAATTAGAACTTAGTCGTCAAACCTTGTACTGGAAGAGCATCCCAAAGAGATGGTTCAGCATTCCATTCCATGAGTGTATCATGCACATCCACCAGATACGGCGTGGGGAAGCCCGACTTTTTAAAACAGCTGTGAATTGTCAAAGGAGTGACAGATCTCCAAGCCTTGTCCATCATGATCAAAGCCGTTAAAATATAAATAGTTACGTTCTGCTGACGTTCGAGATTATCCAAAACGCTTTTAACGACTTCACGCCGATAAAATTTTTAAAATTATGTATGATGCCTTGATCGAGCGGCTGAAGTTTTAAGGTTTAGTTTGGAGGGGATATTTGAATTTTCACATTTGATAAAGGTGGTGCGTTATTGTGCACAGTACAGTTGTCTAAAAATAAGTAAATACGCTGTTCCTGGCTTTTCATATCCGTGTTCAATGAGACCATCCATTTATTAAAGAACTCGGTGGTCATCCATGTCTTCTTGCTTGAGCGTTATGAGATAGTGAACGAGTTTAAAACGATGCTTTGCTTGAAACACCGAGATTTTACAGATTTTTCTATGACGAGAGGAGAAATCTTTTCTGAGCCCTTCATGTGTTTACAGCCAGTAAAATAGTAAACCCCTCTTTGCTATGTTTTCATCCATGACATTTATCTTCTTTGAATGTAAATGTTTTTTTCCGCAAACACTTGAAAAAGAATCCGGTTCCATCCGTGTTGAAAATGTCATGTGTGGATCGTACTACTTCATTAGATCTGAAACGAGTTCTGTCGCTTAGAACAAACATTAATGTCGACACTCGAGCTTTCCTCGCACACTTTTTGAAGACATTTTCCCTCCTGTTCTTAAAATTTTTAAGCCATCCCTCGATAACCGAAAACTCGATTCCTAATTCTTTGGCGAATACCTTAGCCTTTTCCTTCAATAAAGAGCCACCTGCCGGAATATTCCGTCCTCGACAGTGTCTCATCCGCTTAACCAAACACTGTTCAAGACGTGGAAAATTGCCTTTACAAACCCGTTTTCTCACTCTACTCGAAGATGCACTGACTATTTTTTTATTCTTCAGAATATAGTATGGAACGAATTCAGTGGGATATCAAATGCTTTGGTTACATCGACCTTCCTCAAACCTTTTTCTACCGTTTCCATCATTTTTTGCTCTTCAGAAATTGTTAAGCATTTGTACTTTTTAAAAAAGATACGCCGTTTCTTTCGTGTGATTAAGTAACAATGAGTTGGGTTGTAAAGTAGGGGCCCAAAGTTCGAAATTAATAGGTAGCGAACGTTACTCGCCACAACTTTTGTAAAAAAACATTAAAAAAAAATTGGAATCTAAAATTAATACGCATATTCACAGTTCCACACTCAGCTGCGGGCTATACATAATAGCAGGGTTCGACCACTATGGCACGTGGAGATATTCTTAGAGACACTCCACCGAAATTATAAGATAATGTTAAATCGCTGCGCCTCCTCTCCATGCTTCTCACATTTTTACATAAAGGTAATTTCTCACTCTGCCATAAAACGATTTTGCTGAATCAGCTTGGATGCAGTTTGAATGCTTCATATAAGAAATATCTTCTTAAATGTGATTCATCATTAATGTTAAATATTTAACGTAAATCGAAATTATTGTGTAATACTTGTAAAATGAATCATCACTCATTACTGCACAGTGAATAAAAATGAAGGTAGTTTGTCATTTACCCACTAAAAATTTGGGCTTCGATGGAGAAAAAAACAAATGGCTTAAAACATATGTGACATGTGAAGTCACCCTTTAAATTTAATAGAAAATTTTGCACCAAAAAGTTGTATAGATGTGATTAAACATTGTATGCTTGTACACAAGTTATTCATTTTTTTCCTGTATCACCCACCCCCTCCCCCAGTGCCTGAGTGGTAGCGTTTCGCGCTTCCGCGCCACAGGTCCAGGGTTCAAACCCTGGCTGGACAAGGCTGACTCAGCCTGTCATCGCTTCAATGGGCCGAAAAAATGAGTACCAAACTTGCTTGGAAGCTAATCACTGGAGGTTTCTCACCAGACTGATCACCAAACCCGATCATCTGCTCATGCACCTCAGTGTCCAAGGTCACGGAAACTGAGCGGGACATATTAGGCAACCCTTCAATGCGCTCTTGGGCCACTAAGAGTTGGGTTTATCAACCCACCGGTGGCGAATATTAAGTAACATTTTGGAAAGGAGTAAACATGCACTATCGGTGAAAAAGGTTTCAGGTACACGATGGTCAGTTAAAGCAGATGCCGTACGAGCTATGAGACTTGGTTACCCGCATATAAGAGCAGCCCTGGCTGAAATCTATGAAAATAATTATGGGGGGGGGAAGGACCACAGTACTGGAAGCCACTTTGCTTTTGGAGCAGATGTACAAATATGAAATTTACCTAATCACCGTAATGCTATCACCATTCATTGCAATAAGTTGAGAGTGAATTATTAAAAGGATTTAGTCTAGTAAAATCTTTAGAAAATTACAGCCAAAATTTTGTAAATAAATTTCGAAAAGTGGAAAAAGAATCAACAGATGTATTAGGACTCTCGTTTGATGAGGAAGCTGGACAAGCGCACAGGCAGTAAAAAAAAATATATTTTCGGTGAAAGCAGTTTTTATTCAAGCTCATTTCGGGTCCGGGGCGCAGAAGATCTTCATGCCCCCTTGGCGATGGAGGATCGAAGTTTATAACGAGAAAATCTGGTTAAATCCAGCCTATCTGGGCATCGGGCCATTGGGGGCACACCCCAAGCGCCCACTGGATAAATCGGCACTGGGTGAAAGTAAAGAAGTCTTTCATGAATTTGAAAGAAGGAAAAATTTCACAGTGAATTCATTTTATGTCATATGCGTCAGGACAATTGCAGAACTTATCCCGAAAAAATTAGACACATGAACTGTTATTGAACACTTAAATGTATCTTTTGACCAGAGATTACTACCTATAAAATTTCTAAGAAAGCTATTATACAAAAGCTAACGGGTATTTATAAAGACGATATTGAATCTTTAAATTTTGACGTGTATTGGATCAGTTTTACGATTTTTAAAAGAAAACAAAGATAGAATGAAAACCCCATCAGAAATTTATCGAGTTGAGAGAGAAATGGTATCGACTTTCCTTAAAGATCAGAGATACTTTTGAAAATATTTTTACAAATACCGATTCCAAATGCATCGAGTGAGAGATCTTTTTCAGTCTTAAGTCGCGTTGAAAATTATTTAAGAAGTGCTATGGGAAAGAAGACAAATTGATAAGTCGTTGCGTTTTATTATTAGCTGTACATTTTATTTGGATAATTTAAGTTCATCGAATCTTTTCACTATTTTAGTTTTTCGACTCTTCTCCATGGACCTCAAACCTTTTACAGTCAGGGGCCTCCAACTAACTTAATCCACCTCTGATTATAATGCCCTTTGGGAGCCAGTTTTTGCAAAGCACATTTTGTAGCAAATTTCTACTCGATGAAAGGGATCTACTTATCAAACTTAAAGTCTGTAACTCTAATAGTTTGAAAACAGAAATAATTATTTATAACCTTCCCGACACTCCTGAAACGCCCCTCATGTGGTCGATTTTCGTAAAACTTATTTTGTAATAAATTTCTACTCCATGAAAGAAGCTACTTACCAAATTTCAAGTCTGCAAGTCTAATACATTGAATTGCAACTGAATTAGGGATAGCAAAGGCTATGCAAATTGTGTAACGCTGCGCATCATTTATGCGCAAGAGAGGGCGCCGTGGTAACTGCATATAGCGCGTACTGTGGTTCTTATGAATTAGTTATCTGAATTGCCAGTATGGGTAAACTGCCTGATTTAATGCCTTCGATTGCGGACAAATCTTAGGTGCGTGATGAATGGCCATTTAATTTCCGAAATCGTCAGACAGGGAGAATTCTTAAGGTCGACAGTGTCAATAGTATACCAAGAATACACGGATGTGGTGGACAAAAAACTAGCAATCAGGCAAATTGCAAAGGACAATTAACCTTGACAGTGCGTGGTGAAAGACGGCTCAGGCGTGTTGTTCGTTGCCAGCGAAGCCAAACATTATCTCACATCCCCACCCAGTTGAATGATGGTGCCAGTCGAACAGTCGGTAAACGGACTGTGCAACTTTCAATTCATCGCATGGATTTCGGGAGTCTTCGATCTCCGAGAATACCATTGCTTAATGCTCGTCATCGGGCTGCTCTTCATGCCTGGGCAAGAGAGCACAGAGACTGGAGTGTAGAGGACTGGAAAGGAGTAGCATGGAGTGATGAGTCTCGTTTCCGACTACTTAACGCCAACAGGAGGCTGATCATATGGCGTCACGCTCATGAAACCATGGATTCTGCATGTCAGGTTGGAACTGTACAACGACAGGGTGGCTCAATCATGTCCTGGGGTGTTTTTTCGTGGTACTGTTTGGGATCTTTGGTGCGTGTAACAATCTCCCTCCCTGCATTTCGATACGTAGATTTGCTGGAGTATCACCTCCATCCATTTATGCTGTTCTGTTATCCACACGGTAATGAAGTTTTCCAGAAAGACAATTGTACCTTTCGCAAGTCCCGGTTGGCCACTGGCCGGTTGCTATTACTTTTTTGTCACAAATTGACCCCCCTAAAAGCTCAGACTTAAATCCTACTGAGCTTTTTGAGTTGTTTTGGAACAAGGCGTGAAAGGCCATCACAGAGCACCAACGAACCTTATTGAATTATGGAAAGCTTTTGTCAGTATTTGGCATGTCATTCCCGTGGAACTAATCCAGAAACTTGTTGAATCTATACCTTGTCGAGTGGCAGCCATTATCAAGGCCAGAGGGGGCCAAAATCGTTAGTAGGTAGGTATCCCTAATTCAGTTGCACTTCAGTGTAGTTGGAAAACGGAAATAATTATCTAAAACGCCACATAAGCCCCAGAAACGCCCCGTGGATATCGATTTGTGCAAAACCTTGTTTTTAGTAGATTTCTATCAATGAAAGAAACAAATTTGCCAAATTTCAAGTCTGTAGGTTTAATAGTTTGAAAACTGGGATATTTACATATATCGCCCCTTAAGCCCCGCAACACCCCCTGGGGGTCCATTTTGGCAAACCCCCTTTTGTAACAAAATTCTATTCCATGAAATGTGCACTCTTGCCAAATTTCGAGTCTGTAAATTTGATAGTTTGAAGACGGCAATA
The DNA here is from genome assembly GCA_019973975.1 of Trichonephila clavata. Taxonomy (NCBI): domain Eukaryota; kingdom Metazoa; phylum Arthropoda; class Arachnida; order Araneae; family Nephilidae; genus Trichonephila; species Trichonephila clavata. The sequence continues at coordinate 123,626 of BMAO01020213.1, forward strand.
AGTATATATAACACCACTTAAGCACCAGCAACGTCCCTTGGGGATCCATTTTCGCACAAACTCATTTAAATTAAATTTCTATCCTTGAAAGGAAAAAACCAAATTTCAAGTCTGTAGGTTTAATAGCTCGAAAACAAGAATATTTATGTATAACGCCTTTAAACCCCCGCAACGCACCTGGGGGTCTATTTTGGTACAACTTCTTTTGTAGCGAAATTCTACTCCATGAAAGATGCACACATGCCAAATTTCGAGACTGTAAATCTGATAGCTTGAAAACGTCAATAATTATATATAAAGCCCCTTAAGTCCCAGCAAAGCTCCTTGAAGGTCGATTTGTGAAAAATCCGTTCTTAGCGGATCTTTACTACACGAAAGGAACATGCCTACAAATTCCAACTCTATAGATTTAATAGTTCCTGAGGTATCGTGATGACTGTGTCTCTTTGTATACAAGTCATTAGCCACCCGCTTTGCTGGGTATTTCATGATGTTTTATAAATATAAATACACTGGTGTGCAAAAATTAAGGACGAAGTCGAAAAATTAGCATATCAGCTGAACGAAGAGGCAGAGCGGACAGAAAGACCAATCAGGAGATTAAGTGAGGTGATGTACGGTAGCACATGCGCAGATATGCAGGTAGACGTAATGGGGGAGTGTCTGAGTAGTAAAGCATGTTGTCGGTGTAAGATAAGTATTTCTGGCAAAGAGATTGCACACCGTATAGCAGTTAAAATCACACCGAGTTGCTGCCTCAGCGAGAAATGGCGAATAATCAATCTGTTAGACGACATCTGGATGCTTTTACCCGAGGTCGAATCATTCGGAAGTTGGAGGAAGGTCGCAGTGTGACAAGTGTGGCTGCAGAGTTCGGAATTGCTCACAGCATCGTTTCACGACTTTGGAGACAATTTCAAACTACAGGAACAGCTATCCGGGGTTCAGTAGTGGTCGTCCACGAGGAACCACACCCGCAGATGACCGGTATATTGCCTTACAGGCCAGAAGAAACAGGCGGCAAACAGCGGGAGAAATCGCTAGACACACGACACAGGCGACTGGACGACCGATATCGCGTTTTACCGTGGCCAGAAGACTGCACGGTGGTGGTCTGTTTGCACGACGCCCTGTACGGTGTGTACCTCTAACGCCTGCCCATCGGAGAAGGCGTTCTCTGTGGTGCCGGGAATACCGGAATTAGAGAGACAATGAATGGGGACGAGTACTCTTTACAGATGAGAGCAGATTCAGTCTGAGTAGCGATTCTCATCGCATACTCATCTGGAGAGAGCGGGGAAGCCGCAATCATCCCTCGAACATCATTGAAAGAGACAGGTATGGAGGTGGCGATGTTCTCGTTTGGGGAGGCATCATGCTTGGTAGTCGTACAGACCTTCACATCTTCGACGCAGGTTCAGTCAACGGGACCCGTTATTGTAACGAGATTCTTCTTCCATATGTGCGTCTTTTTATAGGCGCTATGGGTCCGCAGTTCCTTTTCATGGACGAAAATGCACCATGTCATCGCACAGTAGCTGCCGAACAGCTCTTAGAGAGTGAGGATATTGAACGTATGGATTGGCCGGCACGATCTCCGGATTTCAATCCCATCGAGCATGTAGGGGATTTTCTAGGCAGACGCTTGGCAGCTCGTATCTTACCACCAGTAACGATTCCGGAGCTTCGATTGGCGCTGCAAGACGAATGCGCAGCAATGCCTCAACAACTCATTGACACCCTCATTCTCAGCATGGGCAGACGCTGTGAAACCTGCCTAGCAGTCAGGGGAGATCATATCCCCTACTAAAGACCGGATATTTCTTGCTGGATACCCATCACAGGGATGTTTCGGTCTTCAGTCGCATTGCGCTCCATGCTACTTTTTCAATAAAGCTTCTTTTTATCCCTCTGATTTCTCTTTTAGTAAGTGTTGCTTACATTACTCATGTCCTTACGTATTGGGGATCTTACGGTATTAAATGTGTTGATTTGGAATGCTTTTGTACAAAGTTATATTGAAAAAACCGGCTCGTCCTTAATTTTTGCACACCAGTGTATATACATATATACCGTATATGTATAAAGTATAAGATCTTCTTAAAACTAAATGGGAAACATATTACCAGAAGCAAAGTTAAACCATGATGCCATGAGACTCCAATCCCATCAACACTGAATTTTGAAATCCAAAGGGATATATGAGAAAATCCGATCAAGCTGCTTCTTTTTCTGCAAACATTTTTGGATCACAAATGGAATAAATAAATTTATATATGTCAAGATTTTCAGAAACAAAATTAAACCATGATGCCACGTGACGAAAAATTTGATCAGCATATGATCCGTCTTCGTATAATGATGAGAATATGGTATTTGCTGATGAAGGAAGAGAAAAGCAATAGTCTTTTTTTTCAATCAAAGGAAATGTTATAGAAATGTATGCATATGTAACAAATGTGTATAATGTATATGTATAAAATCTTCATAATAATCTACATCAAGAACAGATTTTCAGAAGGAAAATTAAAACATGATTCCATACGACAAAAAATTGCATTAATACGGAATTTTAAAGTGCAAAAGAAAATTACTTCACTGTGCGTTCAATTACATTTAGTGAAGATCTATACCATGAATATGTTAACTACCTTTTCATGAGAACAAAAGATGAGTATTTATCGGTTATAAAAGCCATGAGACCAGATAACGCAACTTGTAGAAAACATGCCAGTTGTTGGCATAAGTAGAGGGCAGGTTTTTTTTTTCAAATATTGCCAATCCGTTAATAGCTATTACTTTAAATTTAATGCTATTTTCTTTTTGTTATACTGCTAGCTAGGATTTTCTACTTTGTTACGACAGGCGTGATTTAGAATTTGCTAATCAACAACAACAAAAATGCAATAAAGATTTTTTTCAACAGAAAAAAACTTTGTAACAGGCTTTTTTTAAAACATGAGAATAAAAGCAGGCAAGAAGTAAAGGTAATTTCATTGCCTAAAAAACCCATTGATATTCCTGTTGATGAATAAGTAATCATGACCAAGGTTCTGTTTAAAAAAAAGCTACACAAAATTTGGCTCAAAACCCAAATTTTGATTCACGGTATCACATAACTAATGTGCACTACAATGATAAACAAGAAAAGGATAGTTCGGATAATAGTAACAAAAAAAAACTGTGTAACATTGAAATAGAAATTATAAAATCAATTTAAATTCAAAGGTTATCTAAAACAAAAAAAATGAAGCCCTAATTTTGATGGAATTACCATAACCAGTTCTGAACAAACAAAACACTAACAAACATCTTAAATATTGTATTAAAAGCAGAACTGTAAGTCAAAATACCCAATGCTGTGGCGTAAAATTCTTCCGTCAAAAAACATGCCATACGGAAACATTACTTCCTCCTTATGTTTATATAATCAAAATTCCCGTACATGTGTGTGAGTCATCAATGGTGTAAGATACACCCCCGCAACCCCCACATCGCAAGGAGGGGGCAGGATTCTAGGGTTCCCCCAAAGCTACGTTATTATGTTTTTGCAATCCTTTGCAATATCTGGGTTAAGGCCCAAAATCTGACTTTGCAGGGGGGGGGGGGTCCCTAATATTCTTCATTACGCCACTGAGTCCTCACTACGCTTGTGAGTCATGTTCCTCTCATCTCAAGTAGATGGTAAAATCTATATGTATCTCAAATTCAATCGATATTCAAAGCCATCTTCTGCCTTAAGTTATAGTTTCTAAAACGTTCCAGAACACTGGCAAAAGTGTACGATGGCCCTGAGTATGGACGAGAAAAAGCACTGGCATCCCAGCGTGTTGGCTGGAAAATGAATGCGGTTTTTTTGCTGGCACGTGTGCGTGGTATCTACAAAATATAAATGAACATTTATTAATGGGTTAGCGCTATATCTCGATTGTCAAACTGTAGCAGCAGAAGACTGTACGTAACGAAGCTTCTGATAGCTGAGAAAATGTTCATCTTCGTATAGTATACGATATCACAACGAGACAGCGTTATTTCCGGGAGGTCCACAAGCTTTTTGAGAGGGATCAGATTTCTTTCCCAGCAAGTACGAGGAAAAACTGAAGTATCCTCCGCGTACTTTCCATAGAGCACAGACCTGATATTTGTTATTTTGATTGGTATTCGACCAGCAAAATAAACTATCGAAAGTAGAGAAATAGCGGAGACCAAAAATATGGATATGTATATGAATTTAAAAAATTAGGTTAGTTATAATATCTGAGAGCAGAAGAAAGGCAGATAGACAAGTGAAACTAACTGCAATGTAACTTAAACACAGACCAAAGGTTGAACGGGAAAACACTTGCTGTATCTCAATTAATGTACTGAGGATTTTAATATACCTTTGGGCGAAATCCGTTCTAGAGCTCAAGATGTCTTCTGTCGCAGCTGATATTAGATCCTTCTCGAATTCTCTTCAAGAGACTTGGCCGCATTATAACTGATTGCTAAGTACAGTATAATCATAAAAGCATTCAAAAATTGAAACACTCTCACTTGTATCATTGTTTTTTATGAAAAAAACACCATTTTTCAATAAATCACTTTCCAAGCTCAAACCGTGCAAGAAATATTCTGAGACTATACTCTCGTCTCCTAATAAAACCAGCGATACAGAGGGATCGAATACGAAAAAATAACATACTGATATGACAACACAAATATTGATTCTATTTTTGGTGATAGATTTAGTTAGCATTTCTATTTTAAGCATCAACGTGTAATTCTTTTCCGCTCGTATCGCAAAGAATGCCACGAGAGTAAGTGAAAAAGTTGAGAAGCAATGTATCCCATGTTTAATTTTCTAGCTCATCCAGTTTTCCGTCAGAAGAATCAATGATAGCGAAATCTAATAACACCATGAGAAACATTGATCCCACATACAGGTATCTTCTTGGTGTGGCTTCTGCTAATCCAAATATCATAAGAAATCGCACTAAAATACCAAAGTTTTTCCCCTCGGAATTCCTTTCAAAAATCGAATCTTGGTGCATTTTCAGATTTTCAAATTTCGAATCGGGGGTAAATAAAGATGGATAAAAAAAATTAAAAGCAATTTTTCAAATTTTTTAACTTGATTCTTTCAAATTACTGAATTCAATGCTTAAAATTCAAGTCTTCGATTCCGAATTTTGAGCACCAGGGAAAGGTGGGAAATTTGCGTGCAAATGTAATGTTCGATTTGTCTTATTTCAAAAAGAATATCGATATTTTTCTGTTCTCCTGGAATGTTTTAAGCAATCAATGTAGAGAAGAGAAAGAATATCTGATTGTTCTGGGGAATGATTTGTGAATTATTATTGCTTTTATAATATTGACGAAACATAACTCTATTGCTTTTTATATAATTATAATTTAAAAGAAAAATATTTTAAAAACAGGGAATAATGCCATTTATAGAATGACTTCTTTTGAGCATATTTTATGTAGTTGAGATCGGACTGCTATGTATTGAAAAAACAATATAAATCTATACGTCATATATATGTTACCGTTAAAGTGTGAAATGTGTTATTTTACAGAATAGCTAGGTATTTCATGAAAGAACTAGACAAGTCACAGTTAAGTTTATAAAATTATTGAATTCTACGATTTAACTAGGTATTCTATAGAATAACGATTACTTGATCGTTAAAATATGAAATAAAGCACTCGAAAGTTTTTTTAACCGATTTTATCTGCTTTTAATCATTTTTGAACCGCTTATAGCTGCTTTGCAATGACGTGTGTGTGTACGCTTCATTCCGTTGCTTTTAAACGTAGAATTTAAGTGGTGTATGTTAACGTTTTACATTTCGGATTATTAACAAATGTTTTTTCAACCTGTTTTAAGACGATGACTTGTGCAAGAACAGAAGACTAACCTGTAAATAAGAAAAATTCAATGCAATAGATTTGAATCTTTATTAAATAGTCGTGGGACAAAGGAAAAAATTGCCGCACTTAATCGTGAAAAAATATTAACTTTGATAGAAGAAGCCAAAAGTGCTATAACAGCACAGAGTGAGTGAGTGAGTGAGTGAGTGAGTGAGTGATTTTGGGGTTTATTGGCGCAAGAGCCGATTTCGGCTATACTGCGCCAAACATTTGTTTTAACATCGTGGTCTAGACGGGAAGAGAAAGAAAGAATGAATTGAATGATAAGAAAGAGGGTCGAAAATAGAGAAGAATCACTAGGGTACCCCGGGTTTTATAACAGCACAGAAAAAGGTACTACGTGACTTTTGGTTACTCCATCATTATGCTATCTTTGAAGTTCAAGGAGCAGAAAAATTGATTGTGCCAGTTACAGATGCAAAACATATTATCCCCCCCCCTTTCTGTTTAACTAACGTTAACGGTATGAGCAGTAATAAGTTATACCATCTGCTTTTCCAGATTATTTATCAATTAGTCATCCGCAATAGGGATAAAATGTATTTTTCAAGAGAATTTAGCTATTTATGATCAATTAAATTATAAAACAACTTTTAATTCTTTATTTTTCACTTCAACTGTCAAATATTGGTTATTTTACAGAATAACTGGTTATTTCATAGAATAACTAGGTAAAGTATAAAATTTTTCATCTACTATATACTTAAACTGACTTGTCGACTTATTTCATGAAATACCTAGTAATTCGATGAAATAACTGAATTATACTGCTGTTTGTAAAAATTGCAACACCATGAAGGAATCATCAGAACCAAATGAAATTTAATGCACAAATGACTTGTATTAGTTCTAATAAATGATACAATTTTCAAAGCAAAAAAAAAAAAAAACCAATATTAAGTGTCCGAAATCAATATTTGGTGTAGCCACCACGCGCTGCAATAAATGCTGCTATACGACGTAGCATGGAATTCAACAGATTTTGAAAGTCTGCTTGTGGAAGAGAGTTCCATATTGCTTGTAGGTGCAGCAAAAGTTCGTCTTTAGAAGCTGTAAGACGCGGATCACGAGTGAGACGCCAACCAACCAAATCCCTCCAGCACTTAATAGGTGACATATCCGGCGAATAAGTGGGCCAAGGAAGAAGTTCCATGTGTTGGGCTGAACAGAAGTTTCAAACAGTCTTTGCAACAAGTGGGCGTGCATTATCCAGCTGAAAGATAGTTACAGTGATGCCTTGAAGCAGGGGTGGTCTGGCTTTGCCAAAGTACAAGCTACTTTAATCTTTTCAAGGTATTGTGGTCCGCCCAGTGGGGTAAGTGGGATAAAGTAAGAAAAAGAATACAATATTTATTGTAACTTAATAATAAATATGGAATATATGTACTTAAGTGCAGAACTGAAATGAAAAAGACTAACACTTTTAAAACCCCGTTCAAAGCTAAACGTAAGGTACAAACATAATAATAAAAGCCATAAATATAATATCAAATGATACATTTATTATAAAAAATACACTAAAAATAAAACATTTTCATCTATAAAGTTAGTTCTCGTAGTTATAATCAGTATAAGACTTAGTCTGAATACTGTCAGCTAGTCTTGAACATTTCGGTATATAATTACAAACTGCTAATCTTCAGGTGGTCACCCCAAAATGCGTTGCTGCCCACCGGTTGACCGCGATCGACTTAATGCCTACCCCTGCCTTGAAGGAAGGGAACGACTTCGAGCTGTAGCACTTCACAGACGTACCAGTTGCTATTGAAATTACCCTCAATTCGTAGCAAATTGAATCGTCCTTGATAACAAATCGCACCCCAAACCATAACACTAGGTGTTAGGCCAATATGCCGTTCTATAACGCACTCTGAAAGGCAGTGTTCATCGACATAGCATCTAACACGAGTGCGTCCATCATGGTCCCACAAATTGAAGCGTGATTCATCTGAAAAGACAACTTGGTGCCAATCAGCTTGCCAGGCTCTGTGCTCATGAGCCCATTGGAGACGCAGCCGTCGAGGGTTTGCCGTGAGTGGGATACTGTATAAAGGCACCCTTAAACGCAATCCACGGTGCAGCAGACATCAATAAATTGAAGACGCCGACTTAAGTTCACCTGCAGCAGTAGACCAATGTGCTGCCAACTGCCTGAAGGAAACTGTACGGTCATTCGCCGCCATGTGGAGCAGGTGTTGATCTTCGTGCGCTGACGTCACCTTCCATCGTCCTTTGCCAGTTTTTTATTTGTTCGGTGCTCGTCGGTTTACTGCTTCCAAACTCGTATCACTGTGGAACTGCTCCGCTGCACACGAGCTCCTATTGCGCGATAGGAAAATCCTCCTTCTTGAAGGTTGATAATCCTCCCCCGTTCAAACTCCGTAAATTGTTCGAATTTCTCCTTTTTTTTCGTCGTGGAGGCATACTTAGGTCTCACTAAACATTCGCCATTAACAAATAATCATTAACTATTTTCAACGTTTCATTACAGCACTCTATTTATGCGCTTTCAGCATCAGTTCAGAGGGCGCTGCGCACGCCACACATACGCGGTGGCTCTGAAACTGTACTGTTTTACGTAACATCCTATAATTTATATTTGCTGCAAAGTTCATTTAATTCTGATGATTCTTTCATGGTGTTGCATTTTACATACTTTTATTTAACTTGCAATGTATGTATGTAAATTGTTCGGGGGAATCTTGCAACTCAATTTTGAAGCTGATATCTTCAACCAATTGAGCTGAAATTTTGTATGCACGTTTAGTTTGTATGGCAGTGCATGTTTGACTATTTATATTCCAATGTTGCAATTAGTTAAAAAGATATTAGTTAAAAACCTTAAAACATATAATTGTTTTACCCTTGTGAGCTGTTTATTAGGCTGTGCTCGGCGACGCAAAATAAAGAACGAGAAATGAGAGCTGTGAATATATATTTTTTTACCTATAGCACTTATAATTGCACACAAAAAATTCTACGTACGTATTTCATTTTTAAAAAATATAAATTTTTGAAAAATTAAATTCTTAGAAAATTTTTGAGCAGATTATTTTTAAGTATAATTTAGACAAAAATTAATTCTCGGAATTAGTTATTTTAATCCCGGGATTTCCGGATTAGTAAAAGAACCGCGCTCTAGGAGTTTTGGAATTCCGGGGCTGAAAACCCTACTAGGTATCTTCCAAAAATTCTAATTGCATCTGTCCAAGTTAATTGACATCGGACATTCTGAGGGTGGAAGAAATGTTCGTTTTCTGACCCCATTCGCAATGGGGAGAAAGTTACAGAAGAAAATAATAGAAAACATATCAGATTTCACGGTTTAACATACACACCCTCCTCGAACCCTTCAAAGTTCAATACGTAAGAAAACTGACACATTAAACGTATTTAATACAAAAAAAGTAAATAAGATACATTAAATGTAATACCAGATTCCCAATACTTTGAAAAAAAATTTCAATATATAATTCAGACAAAAATTAAATCCCGGGTTTAGTTATTTTAATCCCGATATTTGAAAAACCCACCAGTATTCCGAGGCTGCAAAGCCTACTAGGTGAGTCGGAAAATAAGTTTCCCCTGTCGACTGGGGTCAAAGTTGTGTATGAAAGTCAAAGCATAGAACGAGACATTAAAGATTAGACATAACTTTATTTTTCCACATAAGTACCAAGTATATTGAGGCATTTGTCATGCCGCTTGATAAACTTCAAAAAAAAAAAAAACCTTGCAAGAAAACTCAGGGCTTTCGTACGGAAGAAGCGTTTACTTTTAAGTGGAAGTTGGAATCATCAGTGTTACGTGGTATTGTGACACCCTGTCGAAACTGAAAGAGGTGATTCGGAAAAAGCGGCCTGGCTTTCTCAAATCTGGCGTTCTATTGTTAGAGGACAATCCGAGATCACAATCGGCTATGGCAAAGCAAAACCATATTGCAACTTCTGGTTGGGAGTGCCTACACCATCCGCAATACAGTCCTGATCTCGCAACAAATGATTTTCATTTGTTTCTGGCTTTGAAGAATTTGAAGAATATCGCCGGAAGGCACTTTAGAAGCAATGCTGAAGTCAAGCTCTTAAGCGCTTCTTCCGTATGCAAAGCCCTGAGTTTTCCTGGGGTTTTTTTTGAAGCTTATCAAGCGGTATGACAAATATCTTAATGTGCTTAGTACTTATGTGGAAAAATAAAGTTATGTCTTATTTTTAATGTCTCATTCTATGTTTTGACTTTTATGCACAACTCTGACCACAGTCAAAAGGAAGGGGGGGGGACTTATTTTCCGACTCATCCTCGTAGAACAATTTTACATTGTCAGAGCTGAGGAACCTGCCTCTGGAGAAGAAATTGGGCGTAAAAACTATATTATGGCAGTGGTATCCACCTATTTGGGGCTCACTAAAAAGTGACACCAACTCCCGGGGAATGTACTAGGTCTGAAAGGATTATTACTAATCCGCAGCTCCATTGGAAAGAGAAAGAATACACTTAAAAATGAATAATTTAATCGTTTGACAAGGGCACTATGTATACTTACAAAGCAATTTTTTAAATCTTACATAGTACTATTTTTTGAAATATTACCAAAAAATGATTTTGTGAAACGCAACAATAATAACAATTTTTTTTATTAGTTTTATAATCTTGTGCACAATTGTATTTATGAAATAAAAAATCAAGAAAGCTCCATGTTTTCTCTTTTTATGTACAGCATGATTGGCAGCATATTTTTGTTTAAAATCACTCTTTTAGTAATTGTAGACATTTGTTCAAACATAAATATATAGACGAATGTCTATTATTCTTATTTCCTATTTGTGGAAAACGAATTAATATGTAAGAATTCATTTTACACTTGGTATTCTTTATTTGCTTAATAATACAAAAATGTTACAAATAAACCACATAGGAACAAAATACATAAACAATAACTATTACATTATCGTTGCTTCCAATCATTGAAGAATTCAGAATAAAATTAAATTCCTTTTCCTGATGAAATTCACGTATTTATCATTCAGTTCACTACAAACCCCATTTGAAATTATTGAGAGAATCCATAAAGAGCGAACGATCTTTTGTACACATACGAAGGTGAGTTGGAAAATAAGTTTCCCCCGTTGACTGTGGTCAGAGTTGTGTAGGGAAGTCAAAGCACAGAATGAGACATTAAAGATAAGACATAATTTTACTTTTCCGCATAAGTACCAAGTACGTTGAGACATTTGTCGCACTCATTGATAAGCTTCAAAAAGCCCTCGAGGAAAACTCAGGAATTTGCTTACGGAAGAAGCGTTCAATGATTTGTTTGACTTCAGCATTGTTTCCAAAGTACCTTCTGGCGAGATTCTTCGTCAGAGCCGGAAACAGATGAATGTCACTTGTTTCAAGATTAGATCTGTATGCTGGAGGGTAGAGGTGAGGGATGGCGAACCAGTGGCACGCGTGCTATCAATGGCACGCGACACAACGTTTTGGGCACGCTACTGATCAAAATGCAGGGACGTCTTAAGGCATGGGCCAACTGGTCCCGGGCCCAGGGCCTCACCTTAAGTGGAGGCCTCGTTTTGTTCTCGACTTTGTTTTAATAAGATCATGATTCGGATAATTTTAATGGTCAAATATTATTCCACTACATATTCTCCTAAAAACAGGGAATTTCAAACTGTATGTCAATTGACAAAAGTGATAATACTGCATTAGTATGTGATGACCGTTCTCCGTGTCTAGGCCTAATACCATAAACAATCATTCATCTCATTTAGTTGAAATGCGGCCATCGGTCGAACCAGTTTATGCCTAGGTATTTGAGATTGAGAGTGATGCACATTTCTTTGTATAAAATTACCGTTTGAACGAGTATTTGACAATGCATGCTATATACTGTCTACTTTTAAAGATTTCACGTAGGGCCTACTTTTTCATAAAGGCCTCAAAAATCTTAAGATTTCTCTAGGCCCAGGGCCTCAAAGAGTCTTAAGACGTCCCTGTCAAAATGGTTTGCATTTTATTTCAAAATAACGAAGTTCACAATGAAGTATTACGAGCAAACGTGAGTGAAAGGTCGCGGGGCGGCGGGGATGTTTGTAATTGTCTTGCCTTTTATATATAGTTACGTCGTACAGTTGCTTATGATGCAAAATTTGTCTTCGCATAGCATAGTCAATTTCTTTGACACAACTGTATTTTAAAGTTTATTTGTGTTACATTTACGATTTTTAACTGTGATTCAACATGGCTAGTTCAGAACAAAAAGTCAAGATGGTAAGTGTAACAGAGAATTTCAAACGATGAATCTAGAAATGTGGCATTATTAGTAAGGGCAACAAAGCGGTGCATGTTTTTTGTTCTGGAACAGTGGTATGTAGAGTATGTCTGTAAAACGGCATTTTGAAACAACTCATAAGCCCTACTGTCAAAAAAGTGACAAAATAATTAATTGCTTAGAAACCATTTGGCATGTGGCTCCGATTCAGCATGCATTCTACTAAAAGTTACATCTTACAATCCTAATATAAGTTATTTTTCATCCAATCTGCAGCAAAAGAAATCACATTGATGTTACTTTAATTTGAATTACACGTATAACTAAAACATTTATTACTATACAGTGCAAAATGTATTTCTTGGTACTAAATAAAGAGTTTTGAGTTGTTAGTGTTTAATTTTATTAATTTCCCAATAACCACAAGTCATAATTATTTGATGGCACGTCTTTACCTCATCAAACATTTCTTAAGAAAAAATGGCACGTTGATCCATAAAGGTTTTCCACCCCTGGTATAGTTACTCCCAGGAGTGGATCGAGACAGCGCCTTTTCACCCTGAATTTTTTTTTTAAATACAATGCTAGCGCCATCTGTTTTCTAAAATATTATTTTTTTTGTGAATATATCTCATGATTATCTTCCAAACCTCAGTTTAATCTGCAATTAATATAGAAAATGAAAAATAATTTATTGTATAAAAAATAAATGACAGAAAAAGCCAAATATATTGGATTTTGTAACTTTCATTAAAATATCCACACTTTTGCTTTGCGTTAAAAAAATATAAGCATAAAATATTAGAAAAATAAACTAAATTTTTATATAACATGTAAATTAATTCAACTAGATTTAAATTCTATTCTTTTTTCAAAAGAATTAAGTAATATGTCGACTTATCAGAATAACTTTCTTAATATCTTAACTTTCTCTTTTTATAAACTAAGTTTTAAAATGCAACAATATATACCACTAAAAGTACTGAATTCCTTCAAAATCCCTCCATTTAAATCACCCTGTTGGTGAGCATGAACATTTTTTAAATGCCTTTTCAAACAGAAAGAGCGAGTGAAGACTACATCACAAAATGAGCAGATTAAGTCTCTGGTATGTACATTCATTTCAGTCTCCATTTTTGAAAACAGTAAGTATAAAAAAATTGATTACAGAAAATTAAAAAACAAATTAAATAATTAAAGTAAAAAGAAAGATAATAAAACAATTAATAAAATAAAGTAAAAAATAACAAGAAATCAAAAGTAAAAATTATCCAAAATGTAAATAAAATGCGATAAGAACTTCAGCAAAAATCATTCGACTAATACAGCAATACAAAAATAATATAGGACTATTCAATTATTTTAGTTTAGATATTATACAACAGATGGCGATAGCATTGTATTTAAAAAAAACTATCAGGGTGAAAAAGCACTGTCTTGATCCACTCCTTTGCTCCCAACTAATAGTTGCAATGCGGTTTTGCATTGAAGTCACCGAGTGTGGTCTTGCATTGTCATCCAACAACAGAACCCCTAGTCACTTTTTCCGAATCGCCTCTTTCAATTTCGACAGGGTGTCACAATACCGCGTAGCATTAAGTGTTCCAAACTCCAAAAAGTCCACGCAAAAATATTCTTCCGTATGCAAAGCCCTGAGCTTTCCTGCATGGCTTTTTGAAGATTATCAAGTGGTATGACAAATGTCTCAATGTACTTGATACATATGCGGGAAAAATAAAATGTCTTTTCTTTAATGTCTCATTCTATGTTTTGACTTCTTTACACAACTCAGACCACAGTCGACAGGGGAAACTTATTTCCTGACTCACCCTTGTATTTGAACGATAACTATTATAATAAAATTACTTCCTATCATCGAAGAAGTTAGAATAAAACTAAATTCTTTTTCTTCAAGAAAAATCCATTCGTTCATCGATTCTTTCCCTATCAGTCTTGTTTGGAATTATTGCAATTTCTTAAAAGTAAGCTCCAATTTGAGCGGTGTAGTAAAAATAAAAATGCAACGTTACGCTTTAGATAAAGCTTGATTATTAAATTGGAGTAGTAAGAGACTATAGGTGATAAAGCTTCCTAAAGCCGAGAAAATATTTTGCTTTGTGTAATATACAATATCACAGCCGGACAGAACCATCCTGGGCAAGTCCACGAGCTTAGAAAGCGCAAAGAATTTTAATCGTATATCATGACCAAATTGGACTGAAGAGGTCATCGCACATTTCGCGTAGAAGGCATTTCTCACCTCAGCCATTTTGACGGGGATTCGACCCCCGATGTAAAATATCGAAAACATAGAAAATGAAGTGGTCACCAAAGAGAAAACATTTTCGAACAGAACAGATGGTATAACTGCTTCTGGGAAAAGAAGCAGAAAAGACAAAGCCGTAAAACTGGATGCAATAAAGCCTAAGCACTGAAGAAGAGATGTCAGAGAAAAGGTCTGTTGCGTGTCCTGCAAAACGGCAATGATTTTACTGTATCTTTCGGAGAGACCTGACTGCTCTTTCAAGAATTCTTCTGGAGGCATATTTGCAATATACTCCTTGAATTTTTCAAGAGATGCAGAAACATAATGACACACTGTTAAATACAATAGCAATATAACGGAATTACAAAATTGCATGAAGCTGAAGTGCAGCAGCATTTTTACAGCATAACAAATACATTTAAGTACTTTATTCCCAATATCCAGCCGATACAGGAGAAAATGCAAGTATCCATCAAAATATTTTCGATCCGTGCTAGCTATAATTCCAATTGGATAGCATATGAAATATAAAAACGCAACAATCATAAGGCAGGCATTAATTTCATGTTTCATCATGGGTGTAGTCATAAGCTCTATTTTTTGAAGTAGATGCAAAATGTTCTTTTTTTTAAAGTACGTGGAATACCACGACAGCAGGAGTAATGTTTCGGTGGCAGTGTAACCCAGATTCACCTTCCAGTTCATCCAATCGTCAGTATTTGAAATGGTAAGCATAACCAAAAAGTCTACGAATGAAAAGTGCAGTAGAAAAATGACGAAAAATGACATCAGTTGCTGCCATTTCTTCTTTGGAGAAAAATTTAGTGATCCAACTATTATTAGAAGCGTCAGCAAGCAGCCAAGTTTTTTTCCTTTGTAGTAATTTATGTGCATTTTGAAATTTCTCAACGTTTGTTTTTTAAGTCGGCAGACAATGGTAATGTATTCCAACTCTGTAATTTCATCGGATTTTTTACATAGTTGCTTGAGAAGGTCAATCTTCAGCTATACGCAATCCATCCTGTATCCAATGATTATAAATCTCGTTGAAAAAATAAAAAGAAAACAAATTGTGAAATTCGATTGAGAATGTTTCTGAAAAGGGATCAATGAATTATTTTTGACATGAATGGAGCTCCTATTCCAATAATTATATTGGAAATCAATGATTTTTCTGTTCGAAGATACAATAGCTAAGAAAAATTTAATATCAACCTTTGTTGATCAAATATTTTTTTCCCATTACCTCCGTTAAAATCTTTTCAATTATACAGAGTGACACATTAAAAACGCTTACTAAAAAAGTTGTTTTCTTTACACACAAATCCATCCTTGTTAAAATTAATAACAAAAAATTAATTTACTTAAAAAATTGGCGAAGGGTTCTTTATTTCTGTTAGAAGTTTATAACACAATGTAGTCTTCTTTTCAAATAATTTTTAATCAGTTATGAAAGAAGTTATTTTTCAATACTCCACCCATTAAATGTGAGGAAAAAGATTTCTAACAAACTTTCACCCAAGCACAAAATTTAGATCGATATAAAAATATTTCTGTCACACCTACCATAGTTCGTGATTCTTTACTATGCATACAACAAAGAAAAAATAATTGATTGAATGAAGCATTGGTTTTAACCGAAAGGAGAAGCAATTGAGGTCATAGAAAAGTGTGTAATTTCAATATGATTAAGATGCTTTCAGATACTTCTTATTCCAAAAAAATTAATTTTTGATTCAAACGAAATTCTCCAAAACATCTGAATTCAGTAATATGCTGTAACGCCGGTATGAATTATAACTGTTCATTCCGTATCACAGTATCTCCAGAAAAAAATTTGGAGTTTCATAAATTTCATACTTAATTTCTTTGTGTTCTGTTTAAATGCAATCGAAAAAACACTTATGCCAATAAAATTATCGGTTCCACTAACAAGAAGCCAAGTACATAAAGTCTCTGTCTTATTGCAGGTAAATCACAAGCAGATTCTGAGCTCGAAGACTGACTTCTGAACTCCACCTACCGAAACATAGGCTCATGGAAATTTTCAGAAGATTCGATCGCAGTGACTTCTCGAAGGCTCCTTGGCAATGAAATTTTTCACTAAATTCGTAGCCAAATTTATCACCAAAGACGATAAAGTCGCCAATCGGGTATTCTCAAATCATCAAGGATTACCATAGCCTTATTCACGTTAAGGATGGGAAAAGCACTTTTCCACAAGCAGCGCATCACTGAAATGGAAACGACATACTTAGAGTGTTTCAGTATTTACGCGGGATGCATGACAATACGGTCATTTCTCTTTCAATTGGTCAATACGTTTCACAGAAAAAAGTAACGTAATATAATAAATAAAATAAAATATCGAATGTAAACCATAAAATCCAAATAATGAATTTAGAGTAGCGTACAGTTAGATTTGAGGAGGTATCTTCTGATTTGTAAGCACGTAACATACCATTAAACTAAAATGATCACTTCAGT
The DNA here is from genome assembly GCA_019973975.1 of Trichonephila clavata. NCBI lineage: Eukaryota > Metazoa > Arthropoda > Arachnida > Araneae > Nephilidae > Trichonephila > Trichonephila clavata. The sequence continues at coordinate 140,563 of BMAO01020213.1, forward strand.
ATGGAGAGACTGTTACTGGCTTATATAGATGATACCGCTACACACTCCCCCACCAGTGAGTCGGTAGATAGGCGAACGCACGATACAGTTGCAATAGCGAGAGTGTCTTAGTTATTGCTGTTAATTGGCGAAGTTGAGTCACGTGAGTCTGACGACTTTGCTGCGTCAAGTCAGTCTGACGAGTTTTTGGTTTCTCTTTTTGCGGGTAGATGGCGCCACAACAGTTCAGAAGATTGCCCTTTTCTGAGTTCAACCAGGGTCACCAATAAGGAGGATAGAACTCGGTACCTTCTGATCTGTAAGCACATAACATACCAATGGACCAAAATGTTCACTTCAGTCCGGAGGCTGTTATTGGCTTAATAGATGATACCGCTACAGGTTTTCATAAAAAATATCTGTATATTTTTAAAAAAAAGGATTGGAAATATTCTTTAATAATGTAAACAATATCAAACTACATTAATTTAATGTTGCTGCAAAGCAACAAATACTTAAACATTTGTTCTTTTATTAGAATTATTATTCCTATTAAGACAATTCCAAATCGCTTTCACCATTCAAAACACGATCTTCAATCTTTTGATCGATGGATTTTCTTGGACTTTGATTAGTCTCTATTCGGCCTCGGATCATAATCCGAATACTTCTATTCGTCGAATGATATTCTCGGACATATTTCCCGAAAAACTGGGAATTTCGAACTATATGGCAATTGGCAACAGTGAAAAGACTTCAATATTATATTGTGCCCCTCCCCACGTCTAGGCCTAACTCTCTCTCGATACACCATTATTGATCATTTCTTCAAAAGGCAGCAGTTGATCCAGCCTTAAGAGTTACGGTTTGTACGAGTGTTTGACAATGTATGCTATAAACTGTCTACTGAAAAAGGCCACAGTTTGAGCCTACTTTCGCATAGGAGCCCAAGGCCTTAAAACGTCACTGTTCACCAATAACCTTTGTGGTTGACTGAAATTAGATCTCTCGGGTACCAGCGCATGCGCGCTTATGCCCAGAAGCCTTCGTGTTGCTTCACAGTGTTAATATAGAACAAAATTAAGGTAGCAAACATCTTTTACGGCGTAATTCTAAATTGCCTCCAGTAAAACTGATAGAAATGGTATCTCACATATTTTGAAAAACAAGTAGTTCAGTATCAGCCTTCGATTTAGGAAAAGAAGTTGCTTAGCATTAGTTTTTGGAGAACTACTGGAATGGGGCTTTTTAAGCATTTTTGATTTTTCCCTGCAGTGTTGTGAATATTGCATTAAAACAAACAAATTAACCTGTTGCAGTTAAAAAAAGACTTTTCAAATATTCTTCTAGATAAAATCTTGAGATGAACAATCTTTAGCAGGCCAGTTTAGAGTAAAGATTGCTTGATGGTTGGAAGGGGCAACGAAAGTAGTCTCCCGGTTGTGGAATCATTTACAAACAAGTAGTACTGTCACCAGAAAGGTCAGTCAAGACCTCCCCAAAGCAACGACATCAGCACAGAATCGCTACTTTACACTAAGCGTACGACGACATAGGCAGACAACGGCTCCTCAGCTTGCTCATGACCTTGCTGCTGTGCCTGGAAGAATTTCCGGGCAAACAGACATCTTGCAGAGAAGGGCATTTACAAACAGGTGTCCAGTCTTGTGTGTCTCTTTGACTGCATCCAACAGGAAAGACCGGTTATTGTAGAACCGAAAACATCAGTCGAGGACACAACAAGAATGGGGGAATCATCTTTTCAGTGATGAGTCGAGAGTCACCAATAAAAGTGATTTTGGTCGGGTTTTCAACTGAAGAGAAAGTGGCGCTTGCTTCCATGCCTCCTACATAACAAAAATCGACAGATTAGGTAGCAAAGGAGTCCATGGGTGGGGGGGCCCATAATGTTGGGCAATCGTACATCTTTGATGCGGGTATTGTCAAATCACAGCGCTATAGGGATGATTTCTTTGAAGACTAAGTGAGGTTTTTCTGGAGGCTATGGGCACGGGCTACATTTTTATGAACAATAATGAGCGGCCCCACAGAGCTCGCATTGTTGATGAATTTCATGAAAAGGATATTCGTATGGATTGGCCCTCGAGGTCTCCGGTTCTCAGCCTGATTAAACATGTTCGGGATGGTCTAGGAAGAGTTATTTCTTGGCCACTCCCTGGAGGTCAAAAACGTGCTTTCGGAAGAATGGACTTCATCGCCACAAAAATTGACACCCTCATAAACACTCCAACAGTTCATTGTGCGACTTGTATACCGATGCACAGTGGCCACACTCCATATTGGATGGATTTTTCCCGAATTAATTGCTTTATCTCAGATTCATGATTTCACTGTTTTTGATATGCCTTGGATCTTAATTCAAAATTAAAATCTTTTCCATGTTGTTATTTTCTCACATTGCAATATATCTCTGTACCAAATTTCGTGACAACGCAGTAAATAGTTCATAAGTTTTCTCTGATTTTATGACCTTAATTTTGGGACATGAGTGAACAATAAATCTTTCTTGAACTTTTATGAATAAGTCCAAATATTTAAAAAAATTTATTTCTTGTCCAAGGAATTTTGTTTTAAATTTTTTTAAAGTTAATTAATCATTTTGAAGTTTTTAATTATTTTTACAAGTACCTTTTCCTCTAAGTATTTGTTTAAATAATATTTAACTCTCTCTTTGTATTTATACCGTGAATATGTGCATCAAGAAATGCAATCTAAATCTCCCCGAGAGAGAGTTCATTCCCACCTTTCCTTCTCTGTTATTAGTAATCATGTTTAAAATATACTTATATGACTTATTTTGATCTCTATTTGATACTGGCAAATAAAGTCATCGAACGCGATTCAAACAGAAAAAAAAAGTTGCAATATTTGTTTTCAGTTAGAGTGATTTTACGGATACATATATCATATTGTGTTCTTGAAATTCTGAAGTATCTAGAAAGTATATAATTTTTTATTTTACCACATAAAAAAAACAAACTGAAAACAAACATAGAAGTGGAAATGAGCTTACTATAAAAAAAAATTGATTCAGTGGAGAGAAATGTTAAAACAATTAGCTCTGTTTACACTACTGAAATCAGATTATGTGTGTGTGAAAACAATTTTGAAACTTTTTTTTCCCCTGAACAATTGTATGGAATCTGAGTCCTACTCGGAAGAATTAGACAACACATTTAAAGCTAAACAGTGGTTTTTGGAACCATAATATGTCCATTTGAACCTTAAATATATAAATTAAAATAAACACAATTTCTCCCTTTTTATTATATGCTCACTACATAACACACACGCAAAAGTTCTCAAAATACTTTAAGAATCAAATATTTCACACTTTAATTGCAAAAATCAATATTTGAGATAAGTTGAAGTTCAAAAGTAAGACCAAACGATCAAAATTGCTTCACCTTTGCTAAAATATTCTGCTGCTTTCAGTATAGTTCAAATTTATGTTCTAATTTTTCAACTTATTTAATGTTCAACATCAATGTTTAGTTTTTTCAAAATAAAAAATTATGATCTTTTCTAAACAAATTATGGCTCTGATGAATATTGTAAACAATTTCGTTTCTTAGAAAATTTCATCCAATTTGAAACAAATTTAGCTGGTCATGGAAAATATGCAGAAATCGTAAAACAATGAAAGAACAATATTTTTAGTGCAGTTACGAATTCAATAAATTGAGATTTTTTCGATATTGTCAATGAAACATTGCTATATTATGATATTTATGTTTTAATTTTTGTACAGCTAAGTATGTGGCAACCCTAGAATAGATAAATTATACCACAATTCATTGCCATTTAGAAAAAAACAGTATTATGTGTCCTCTATATCATGTCATTAATTCAAATGTACATATGCAATGCAAATTATATAGGTTGAAAAACGATAAAAAAAAAATGTCACATAACAGCATACAATTTACATGAAAGAACTTTTTTAGCTTTTAAATACTTAAAAATCTTCCAGTTTGATTAATAAAAAAAGAAAAGAAAGCTCTATCTCAAAAATATTTGATTTATAAAGGTAAAACAAAATAACAGGTCATGTTATAAAGCTATTCTGATTTCTTTTTTGAAATATAAATAGCATTATTACTTAGATATCACAAACATAGTTAATGATATCTATGTATTTATAATGTACATATATATATATAACCCAATTTATTATATGTGTGTTTTAATGTGAACACTACTTTATAAATTAAATTGCTATAATCTGAAAAAATTAGCATCAAAAAGAGTTATTGCATATTTTTAAAAGACTAATTCATAAAATATAATTTTCAAAAAGGAAATGAGTATTCCACTAAAAAAAAGTTTTTTAGGTAAATACTTCAATACTGTACATTCTGTGAAGATTATTTTATATATATTTTTCAAAAATATTATACATTTTATTCTTATGTAAGTTACAAACAAACTAAGAGCATTCACCAAATACATTCAAAACGATTAAGTATGAATTTTTAAAAATTTACAGCCATATTTAAATCTGTCCAATCAAGTATAGTTTAATGTAGATTTTAATTTATTACATTTTAACATTAATTAAAAAAACTTTTTTAAGAATTTTTTTCAATATTATTATACATTTTGTTTTATTTGATTCTTCCACATGTGCAAACTTATGTTAGCCCGCAATAAACAAGTGCTTTGGGCATTGAGCTTATGATCTTTTATTTAAGATGTGTATGTGTGTTTGAAAACACTAAAGTCCTAACTAAAAAAAAAGTTAATTCATGTTACATCACTCAGGGCTCAAAGTCTCCATGTTCTTACACAAAATGTGATGCTGTCTCAGATGTCGATGGTTCGAAATTATAAGGCAGTGGTCTACAAATTGTTTTACAGAACTCTGGGGAACCACAAGGCATACCCAGGGGTTCCAAAAATCACAATAGAAAACTTGAAAGGAAAATTATAAATGCATACTCAAAATGGATTCACGGTCTCTCTGAAGTTTGTATAGTTACAAGTATCTAAAATGCCTCCTGTTACATAAAACCGAAAATTTTATTTGTACGTAACTTAATTTTGCAGTACTTTTTAGACTTTTACTATAATATAATAAAAAACATTAAAACGTTTTATCTTTATATATACTGCCTATTAAATTGTGAATATTCTATTGTTTAATATCCTGTGTTCCAAGAAATAATTTTAAACTCGTTAGTACAACATCTTGCAAATAGAAAATGCACAGTTTTGTATCTTGAGAAAAAAACACCTATATAATAAAGATGAGGGAACAACTTATCAACAGATTCGATGTTAAAATCTAAGCAGGAACAGCTCTTAAATTTTGGGTTGCAAATTCATGAAAAATACACAGTACTATAAATATTTTAATGCCATTATGAGCAATGTATTTACACGAAAAATATTTCTCTATGTGAGTGGCAACAAAAACAAATTAAAAGACAAAATATGTAATGCAATTACGAAGAATCTTAATAAACCTAGAACTTCAAAAGTTTTTGCGAAAAAAATGCAAGCACATATTCCAGTTGCTAAATATAATACATGCAGTAGTGCACACAAAAAATTTTCAGGGGGGGCGGGGGTTGTTCATGGTTGAAAGTCCCTCAGCTTGTATCATACCTCAAGACAGCATCCATTGATTTTTCTGGTTCTATTGATTTTGTTAACAAAAAACAGTAAAAAATAAATTATTGAATTAAAATTAACATTAATTAATAAAATAAATTGATAATTACAAGTACTTAATTAAATTTTACCTTATACATATATATAGGATTATCATCAATTGAAAAAAACTACAGTGCTTTGGGGAAAGGGAGGGGGGTTCGGACTCCTAGGACACCCCTCTTGTGAGCGCCACAGAATACATGGGTAGGTGACACTTGTATCACAAATTAATAATAGATTAAAATTTTTTAATAACAAATGCAATACAACTTTTTTAATTGCCTTTACATAAAGTACCTATAACACATTGATATACTTAAAAGTATTTTTTAAAAATATATTCTAAGTAGGGAATGGGATTTCACAAAAACACCTTCTAGTTCCAGAGATTCATTGGGTTGAAAATCACTGTTATTAGCAGATCTTCTGTTAAGATAAAAATAGGCAACTCAAAAATGTTCAGTAAAACATATACATTGCAAGAACTCAAAAAATTATTTGGAAAAAAAAAGAGTGCAAGAAAAATTGATCTATTTAAAACTTCAAAAAGGAGAAATGGTATTTAGGACAACATTTTTTATTAGACAACCTAACTGCACTCATGAATGAATATAATTTTTAATTACTTGAAGTTCACAATGAAATATCAGAAATTTAGAATTCTATTGTAAAATAGTTTAATATTAGGAAGAATTAACGATTAAAAATATAATATAAACATGAACAAATGAGTTCATTAGGATCATGTTCTAACAATAACATGAATCAATATCTTTGTTTTTGAAAGCATGGGTTGGTAACTGCTTAGCCAAATTGTTGATGACATAAACATTGGCAATATATTACCAGATAAGATACATTAACTACAATAACAAAAACAGTGTGTACTTTCTACATGTTGCTGTGTCTTTGGCTTCTTTTGCTCCTTGTAACTGAAAAGTACTTATTAATCAACAAGTACACAAAAAATTGATTACAACAATCTTTTGAAATATTTATGAAGATCATTAATTATTGAACGTTTACTTCATAAAGTCTTGTGAACATTTATTTTCGTTTAAAAATATATTTTACTAGTTTTTCTAGCCAAAAAAAAATTAATTCACCACTTTTGTTAGTGTCAAAATAACTAGAAAATATTTTAATATATAAATGTCTAGAGACATAATGAAAAGCTCCAAAGTTAATATTTATCAACACTGAATAAATTGAGAATTTTGAACACAAGCATTAAACAAATATATTAAACAGCTGTTAAATGTGAATTGTATAAAATAAATAACATTCACGAAATATTAAACAGTAATTACAAATGTTTGTGATTTTTTTAAATCTCACAGATGATTTTTACAATTAATACTTAGAAAAAACACAAATATTGATAAATGTTATACTTCTTGCATGTAATAAAACTTTAAATAAAAACCATTAAATGTAATGATTACATTATTAATGTACAATTTTCTCACTAAGCTAGATCTACCAAATATGTGTTAAATTTAATTATACTCAAACAATGATTAGCTTAATAAAGCTACTTTTATTTTTAAAAGTATTTCATATATTTCATGTTGTCTTTTGCATTTACAAGGCCTAATTTGCAATTTATCTGTGTGCCATCACAAGTAAGCTTATTATTCAATTTTCTTTGCTGGCCTTATTTTGTTCTTACCCCTATATAAAAGATAATATTTGAATAAAAAGATATCAAATAAATTTTAATCTACAAATAAAATTGTGAAAAATATTATCTCAAAATTACAGAAGGAAATATCATTAAAGTTGAGAAAGATATAAAAAAAAGTAAAAATAAGATTCTCTCTTACACATATTATCACAACCTATTGGCACCATTATATAAAACAAAGCACCTGGTTGCCAATTCGGTGCATATGACACTTAGGAAATCTGGGTTGCCAACTTGGCGATTGTTACGATAATACACAAGTACCAAAAATAACATTCTACATACAAATAGGCTGTTTATTTCTTTTCTAAAGAAATAAACTGCCTATTATAATAAAAAAAAACTGTTTATTTCTTTCCTAAAGAAATAAAACAATATTTTTGCAAAACTAAAAGAAAATAAATTTTAAAAAATCTGACACAATTTTTCCCTTTATAAAATATTTTATTCTTAAATTTCAATTTTACTGCAACTGATACAGGTAGCTATAAATTCATATATATCACTGATTTCTAAATCTAACTTAGCATAAAAATGACTGATATAATGAATTCGTTTCAATTTAAAGTATTGAATAAAAAATCCATATTTAATAAAAATTCAACAAAAAATTTTGGTACTTACATACTAGCATCACCGCAGCTAAATTTGTGCCATGCAAATTACACCCCATGATATGAAAACAACAAAAAGATTCTTATATGTTTTATCTGAAAAAAAAAACTAATCAGTCAGATTTTGGTGGAAAATGGCACAATTTTTGTGTTTCAAATTTGGCTGTAGTGACGCCTAATACATAAGTACCAAAATTTCCCAATTAAATTCTTCTCTCACAGTACATTCAGTTGGAAGCATTTTATTAATAAAAAATTCCTTTGTTCATCAGCATTGTCAAAAGTTTAAATATTTTCCAATCACTTTTGCAAGAAGATACAAGTATTATTTAAAAAAATATAAACATTAATTTTAGCAAAAAAACCTTTTTTGAAATTTTCTAAGTGTTACAAAATTTATAAATTCTTATATAAATCAGGACACAAATTAAATATAATTCTGTAATGCTCATACAGAAAAACATTAGTAATATTTGATACTTAAAAAAATAATGAATTAACTGTTTTAATGACAATGAAAAAAAAATCCATTTAATATCAACCATCAGAAATTCAACTTAAATTCAAAGTTTGTAGTTTTGGCATGTGGAAAATGTATTGGATACAAACTCTTATGAGGTGGTTCTAGTACTGGTTGAGGAGAATAAGCTTGATTTATATACCACCAAACTGCATCAGCATGAATTGTGGCTAGTGCTTCCAAAGTTTGAAATGCTGCTGCTTGGAAGACTTTTGGCTGTTCATTTTGCAAATAAGGTACACAAACTTCAGCCAAAAGTGCAATATCTTTTCTTGAAACATCAAGTTTACAAAACAAGTCACCAATATTTGAGAGCACAGAAAGTTGCAGTTTGCAGGAATTAGTCCATTGATAGCTTCTGAAATTGTTCTTCAGTAGACTTGAAGAGTATGAAGTTTTCAGTAATAAGGTTAGTTTTGGCACAACATCTTTGAGAGCACGTTGCCGAACAAAGTCACGGCACTCATCAGCAATCACCAATAGAACTTTAAATGCTCGCAACATAACTATTTTATCCTCTGAGAACCTATGAATAAAAGGGTTCCACAGTTCATGCACAAGAGGATGCTGCACTAATTCAAAATCTCCAAGAGCAATAATGCAGATCTCCATTATCTCCAGAGATATCACCTGAACATAAATGTTTCTTGATGACTGCAGATGATAACAATGTTTCAGGATATTTGATAGCATTTTTATATATAAAGGTTCATCTTTTTTCCTATCATCAGAAGTAAAATCATCTGCTTCCTCTGTTTCATCTGCCTTTTCTGAGTTGACAGAATTCTCCAGATCTTCTTTTGATGTTTTTTTCCTCAAAAAATACATTTTCAGATCCTCTGATGATACAAGAGATGAAGGAATACTTTTTTCCTTTGGAGGAAACCACTTTCTAATAGACACTGCCACTGACTTTAGAACAATTAAAAGAGGATATGCCTTGTCCTGATTTAGATCAAGAATATGTAAAATCTGACTGATTGAATCAGTAAAAAGTGGCAACACTGCTGCGTCACTTTCTTCAATGACAACACGGAGAACAACAATCATTTCAGGACGGTAAAAGAAATGGTGGAAATTGATACTAATGCTGTTAATTATATAATCAGCATTTTCACGAATAAGTTCCAGTATTGAATCATAACCACAAGATTGTGAAATGCTGAATAGACAAAGTCTACCTGATTGTGCCAGTATGTAATTGGAGCTACCAGCCGCTTCCATTACATTAAAAAGGACTTTCATTAAAAAACTGCGGAATTCAATACCTAAAGTTTTTGCACATTTAGCAATGCTTTCAAGAATGAGGCAAATCTGGCAAAGTTTGTTGTTACTATACATGACTGGATTTGGAGTATTAGATTCAGACTGAAAAATCTGAACTGTTCCAGTCTCTTTGTCTTCAGATACGTCCCACAAAGCTGGAGACAACAGTTCTTCTAGAACCTCTTTAATTAAATCAGTTTGTGCAGTTGTGATACCAGATGATTTCATAAACCCTTCAACAATATTTCCTATCAAAAATATAAATTGCAGCAAAAACAATTCAGAGGAGTGCAATTTCTCAATCAAAAAATCTATGAGCAATTGCTTGTATTTACTTTGTCCCAAACAGTGACAAATATTACAAATAGTCGTTAATATTTCATCTTTTTTAAAGTACAGAAATCTTTTCTGAGGCCATGAATTAGAGTTCATAGGAACTTCCCATTGAGTACTAATTTCTTCAACTACACTTATCATAGAAGTATCAAATTCTAGCAAACTAGCCAAACTCATTACAAGTTTTTCAAGATGATTGGCAGATAAAAGTAATCCACATATGGAATCACCAAGGATTTGAACATATCCCTGTATTGATCTCAGAATGACTAATTTTTGGTCATCACTTGATGCAAGTTTACTTTTGATAAGTTTTAAAGTTGAACTGTAAATATTTTCAGTTATAATCGAATACAAAGACATTGATTTAGAAGACTGGATGCAATGTGAATATTCACTGATCAAATTCTGAGCACTTGATGCAATATTAGAATAAGGATCAACGGATAATGCGAAAATTGAAGGTAGCAGAATTGATACACAATTCTCCAGATATTTTGTGCAATGAAAAAGTATGGATTTGGCAAACATCAGAAATTCCAATCGTACTTTCCAATTGTCATGACTGACTACTGTAGTAGAATTATTCACAACAATTTCTAATTTGGCTGATGTTTCCTTAAACCAGGTTTCATTTTTAATGACACCATCATCCTTTGTTTTGGTATTTTTGTTTTTTCCAGCATCAATGGTGCATCCATCACCAACAACTAACACAATTAACTCAGCAAGGATATTTAATGAAATTCGAACAACAGCTTCACCTTGTTTGACATCTCCACAAATAACAGATATCAAAGCAATTGATAGACCTGGAAGAAATTCTGCTAACATTGTGCTTGCACTTTGTTTCACAGCTTTTGATTTTATTGATATATGATTAGAATTGAGTGCTAAGACTCCAATAGTTTGAAGTACTGTTTTTCGAAGCATTTTAGACTTTTCATTTTTCAAAAGATTAATCAGAGAGAAAACAGCTTGAGCAAGAACTAAGCGGAAAGAATACTGATACACATCCTTAATAACTTCTTCATCGGAATTCTTTACAAGACTTATAACACATTTGCAAACACTAATCTTGAATTCTTCACTTGCATTGATTACTACATGCATATCAACAGGATTTAATAATAATTGGCTAAGTTGTAAGAAAAACCTGGAAAATACAGGGAAAGGTCCTGTTGGGCCTTTCTCAAACAGATATGACATAACATCCGCAGCTTTTATAATAACAGCTTCTTTGGCTTTACGACAAAGAAGGAGTCTAAAAGATACGAGCACATACGTGTGCAAGATTCTAATAGAGTCATCATCAATTTGTTTGATAATCCTTTCGAATTCCAATATATCTTCAAGGCTACAATCTTTAGCTATTCTGTCACACAAAGGCTTTAGAGCATCAAATGCAAATGAAATGTTTGAATCCATGACAAACTTTGATTGTGTAGTTACTAAAAAAAATTTAATTCAGGAAATAGTTGAAAAACATACATTGTCCAGTAAATGTAACTGCATTATGTCAGTAAGAACATTGTGGTCACCTCCATAAAACAAAAAGTTTTTAATTTTCAGCATAAAGCTTACGTGTTTGATTTTCTGAAATATAAACCCGTCCCTTCCACTGAAAAGTAGTTTGTGTACGCAACTGTTATATCACGATTAAAATAGAAGCTGATTCCGACTATAATTCAAAATGATAAAGTAACTTTTAAGAAAGTAAGATCTTGAAAATCATAAGTTTTCTTTCATTAAAAGATTCTAAAAACTAAAAAAATTAATTTGCACGCAAAATTAAAGAAAAAACTTTAAAATACTAGAACCAGAGACATATTTTAATACATTAAACAAACACCAATTCCCACCTCATGATAGGGTTTTGATTGATTGATTTTGGTATACAGAATATGGAGTAGCAAAGGCTAAAGAGAAATTCAACAATAATAATTCAAATAAATTATAGTTTAAAAAAACTAAAAAACACGCTTTTATAGTGAATCGAACTAAAAAGTAAAAAAATAATTCTTAATACAAGAATAAAATGATTAACGAGAAAATTAATGTCATTCGGGAAAAAGCGTGGGGTGCTTTATATCAATGGGGTCGATTCATCACTAGAGGGCGCTGCGATCGTGGCCATCATCACGTGATTAAAAACGTGCTATCATGTAAGCAAATAACAGCTAATGGTATGACACTTGTGATTGCGCGCTAACTTTCGAATTTGCAAACATTATTATTTTATATTCTTTAAATTCTTTTTAGTACATTAAATAGTTTTAATATTTTCTACTATTTTAGTTTTTGTATTGTGACTAAATATATATAGTTTTAGTTTATAGTATTATATTTAAGTTTAGTTTATACTTCTATCCTTTGACTTCGAATTTTTGTATATTTTTAGGTTTAGTAATTATTTTTTATTAGTGCCAGCCACATTGTGATTAAAAAATTATGCAACGCTCTATTGAACAAATTGCTTCTGGAAATATGAGAAATATACTAATATCAAAATTCATGATGAAAGCGAATTTTTCTCGAAAAATTTGTGCAGACTGTAAATAGGGAGTGGCTCACCGAAACAAAAATTTGTTTAGTCTACAGAAAAGTCAGCAAGAGCGATTAGTTAATACTTCGGCTGTTGAATAGGACGAGAAACTGCAAATCAACTTAATATGATGATTGGATAATAGAGATTCCACGTAAATATATAACCGTTACCTGAATACATTACTTACTTGTATTCCTGGACACTGTTAGTTGTGTCTGAGTGCTGTGAAGAACCTCTGGGACTTATTAAGGAAATTCTAGTTCTGTGGTATATCTCAGGTTTGTTTTAAAAGGATAAGTTTTCATTGCTCCTGAAGAATTGACTTGCTCTTTGAAGTCCTGGAACCCCGACCTTAACAATATTATTTTTACATTCTAAAATTTGTCATGTTTCAGAGCAGATGGATACATTCATCCATTCTTTGTAAGCAAAGGTATTTATTTCTTACCAAATTTGTGACATTGGTTATATATTTTTTTAAATAGAAACTTCTTGGTAATTACGAAAAACTATTTTCTAATATTCACTACTTATTTTCTAATATTCATATAAAGTTTCCTTTTTGCTATTCTTGAAAATCCATTTCAGTATTATTGTTTGGACATCAAAGTTTTTAATGTTAATCATTCTTTTATTTTTTAAAATTGTATGGAAATATTTGTTTGGTTTACATCAATTAGACAATTTAAATGCAATTCAATAACTCATAAGAAATAATTTGTAATAAAGAATAATCCAATAACATTTTATCATTATTTCTAAAAATTATGTATTAACATGATTTTTTTCTTTAACTTAATAGTGAAAGAGTATTTTCTTTTTTAAACTTTGAAGACCGTCTAAAGAGAAATTTCTAAAAGAAATTTCAAATCTTTGTAAATGATAATTACTAAGAAAAGTCAGACAATCAAAGCTGGCAAATGTGTTATTTCATTACAGATTCATCAAATATTTTGCAAGATTTTACTATGTCTTGGGATTTTTTATAGAACAGTTGTTTAAAAAATTAGCATACAATAACAATATTTCAATTTTATATATCCATATTAATGTAAATAAAGATTGAAACTGACCAAAAAAAAATCTTTTTTGAATACATCTTAGAAAAAATACTCTTCATGAGCACATAATGAAGCAATGTCACTGATAGTGTTTCAAAAGAATATGAAAAATGCATTTTTTAAATTGCAATGAATTTCTTAGTTAAAAAAATAAAACTTTCACATGTATAAAATCATGTAATATTAAAATTAAATGTTGATAAATGATGCACGTTAAATAATTTTAATTACTAATTTAAACTAGCTAAAAAAATTTGTATGTTCCAAAATGTAAAAATTTTAATGAAAATAATTTAGCATGTTTCAAATAATTTCTAAAATTAATCCCATATTTTAGTATGATTTGTATTTTTTTCCAAGGAGACAATGATTTATATAAAAAAAAATTCAAACATTTGTAGGTAATAATTATTAAGACTATCAAAGTGCTAAATGTTATTATTTTATAACATCTTTAAAGGCTTCACAATGTATTGGTACAAATCATACTATGTTAAGGCCACACAATGCCCTAAACATTTCAAAAACAATTTTTTGACATTTTCTTGTGACCCATATCATTGAGAAGCTTGCCACCAAATTTCAGATCTGATAATAAATTAGTTTTAAAGATATTTGAAGAGCTTAGGTTTTGGTTTCATTTTAAAGCAGTTTTCCACTCTTAAATTGAATTAAAAATATTTTTGAGCCCAATCAACTCTTGTAGTGTGAAATGGTTAATTATTTCAGTTCTCATTACTAAAAGCATTTCTGCTTGATTATGTTTTGAGTTCTCATTGTTATTTAATTAAGATAAGATTGTTTTCAAAGCTAATTTTTGTTTTAAAAATGGTCTATATTACTTGGAAGCTTTATCATTAATTTTTTTCTTGTTGGCCCAAACATTCTCAGGTTGCTGTGAGAAACAATATTTCGAAGAGATGGAACACTACTGAAAATGATGTATCTAAATATCGCCCTCAGCTAATACTGCAATTAGATTTTTGAATTCAAGTATTGCAGATAAAACTGAATATTCTCATGATGTACCTAACTACATAATATATTGTAGTACTATATTTTAGTACTTAAAAGTTGTGCAATAAAACTGAAACTTGCTAAACTGTGCCCCAATTTAAAACTGAAAAAAGTTTTTTTTTACAAACCTGGTGATTTTTATAGCTAAAGTTAGTATCATTATTTTATATATAAATACTTTGTGTTTCAAACAGTGCTAGTTTAAGCTCATTTCGAGCACTGGGTACAGAAGATCTACAATTTTTAATAACAAAAATTCAATACTTTTTTAAACTTGTCTTTGTGCAAAGTGCCTATAACACATGTTGATCAACTTTTTAAAAGTTATTATACAATATTAAGGGAATGTTTCATCAGAAAAGGTGCAATGATTTTCAGAAATTCAATTTAATTATCCTCAGTTTTAAATGCATTTTTCTTCTTATTGAATTACATATAATTTATAAAAAATAGTATAATTTATCTATAAACAATAGATGGCTCCAAAATACAAGTTAAACTTGTAAAATAGAAATTAGCATATTGGATTGAGTTAATATGAAAGTTTTTGAATAATAATAAATATTTATCAATGATGAAAATGAATTTTATTTTTACAACACAATGAATTGCAAAAAAGATAGAAAAAATTCAATCCAATATATATAAAAATGAATAGTTGCACAAAATTTCCATTCGCAATTTCTACTGGTTATGTATCTTGACCAGGTATTGTATGTGTAGTGCATGCAAACTAAAAACTTATTTGGAGAAATGTACTGACATTTCATTATTTTGTTGTAACTAATATGTATCTAAAGTATCTTTTTATATATACTTATATTTACACTTAAAAAAAATGGAAGATAAAAAAACATCAAACAAAGAGAGGGAAAAAAGATACAGAATTATCACTCTGAAGTTAAAATGTGTGAAAATATATTTTTTTAGATTAAAATCATTATTATACATCAACAAGTTACTAAAGTTTATCATGAATAAATTGAGTTCCATTCTAATCAAAATCATAGTTTCTACTCCTTATAAGCAAGATAATTAACTAATTATAGTATTAGTTTACCAGGAAAATCCTAAATTTCAAGAAACTTTTCAGTTTTCCAAATTATACTTGAGCAAATATTAAATTACTTCAAAGTTTGTCAAAGAAATGCTAAATCAGTACTCATACCATTCCAAAATTTGTAACTTATGTATTAAACTGCCAAATAATTTTGCCAGGCAAAAAAACATCAAGAACTTTAAAAAATTATATTATTATTATTACTGTGTTCATGAGCCATGATGCCTATGAGCAGAAACAGTTCCAGTTATTAGTTGTATATTGCAACAACATCCCACGGAATCAAATGTCTATACATAAAGCCATATTTGGTTTCATGATCCTAATTCTCAATAAATATACAATTGATGCAAGTACTCTTCTTGGGTCAATATTTGTAAGTAACTCAATGCAACAAATTTATTCAGGACTTATAAGCAGGATAATAATAATATAGTACATGAGTCTTTTATATTTATGTAAAAATAAATCTAATGATATAAAGCAAATGTAATCTATAATGATAAGTCTTCTACAAATTGTGCAAATACCTATAAATGCTCATTTGTAATACATAGTAAAAAAATTTGTACATCTGTTTGATAGGTTTATGCCACAGTCAAACTCTGAAAAACAAATGTTCTACTAATAGATACCACACAAATGCATTACAATTATTATTATTTTTGTAAAAGAATTATGGATTCAAAAATGACTTTTTTATTTTGATCATGTAAGAGTGAGCAGGACTTTTATATTCCATATATGGACATAAACATATTCTGTTATACACACCTTTTTATTAAAAAATTTTAATGCCTTAATTTATTATCATATCTGGAATTCAATTCTCGATAAATCATATCTTTTACCTAAAAGAGCACAGGGAGACTTTCAAAATGCTGCATAATTTTTTACATGTAATTTTACAAATGTCAAATGATAACTTTGACTTCTAATGTTTGAAAATGGTACTTGATTCGTCATAAAGTATAAGCATTAATGAAGCTGTAGTAAATTAAAACCGTTTTTCCATTTCTATAGTGAATGCTTCACGAAAATATTTTTTTCTTTTTCCCTGTAATATTCTAAAATTATTAAGTAAAACAAATTTTTGATTTATATGTATGTATACTTGTTTTTGATATGAGCGACATGTATGGTTACATATCAGATTTTTGCATCCTAATTTTAGATAATTAAATACTGAAGTACCTCTGTTAATTACTGTGAAGATGTGTAAAATAAGTAAAATTTAGATTAACTAAACATATGTTCTATTGTGTGCGTGTTAGACATACCTGGGTCCTTAATTTTACCAAAAACATATCAATGGGTTGCAAAATATTATTTTGGGTGGACATTAAGGTATTTTCAATATTTAAAACATTGAATACACTAAAAAAATCTCTTGCAAAGAAACCTTTCATTAAGGTTTTCATATGCAAATCACTATTTGCAATGAATTTATTTTTCTGTACAATATCCTTCTGCTTCTATTCTGTTTTGTAATAGGCAAGCTTATCCAGGAAGGAATGGAAAGTGCTGGCTTTAATCAGAATGTAACGTTCGCTATCCTTGTATTAAAAGAATTTTTTAAAACATTTTACATAATTATGCATGTATATGTAACTACTCATGAATTTTAAGCTTATAAAGACGCAAAATAAAAATAACATGAAATTTAAAATGTCAGTTGTAGTATAGTAAAATTGATAAGTAGAAATTTTCTTTTATCATAAATGTTTTTTTAATATTGGGAAAAGTTAATGCAATCAGTGTTTTAAAAATATAGATAGATACTTGCTTCTCAATTTCTATATGATCATGCTCTTCAGTATTGAACTGATTTCTGGAAAAATAGTGAAATATGAATCTCACAAATTATTAAAATATATTGTATGTTCTTCACCATACAGCATTATACATTTATGGATGCATATTTTTTAAAGTACACATGAACTTCATTAATTTACTTGTATTTGTAAGTGTATTGTTCTGAAAATTACAAAACAATGACTTTGCTGAGCCAATTCAGTTTAAAATTCTTATCTAGGTGCTTGTTAATTCAGTGAAAATAATTATATAAGAGATAAAAGAAAAAAATGTAGGTGAGTTCAACTGCGTACTTTTTGATCAGTTAGAAAATCAGAATAGGTCCCAGAAGTAGTACCCTGGTTTGTTTTTTCGTGTCTGCAAAATTGAAAGGCTTTGAAGTCGACGCATTTATCAACTATAAACAGTATAATAAAAATTCAAATGACTGCAGCATAGAAAATGTATAGATATATATTAGCATTATACACACAGTTAGGAAATGAAATGAACAAAGTTATGATGATATTTCTATAAATTAAAAAGTATTTTGTATTGCTACTAAATGGATGGCAAAATTTAAGATTGAGATTTTATTCCAATAAAATTTAACACAACAAAGTTCGTCATTTAGACAGTTCAGTTTCAAATTTTTGTCCATACTGCTTATAAAATTGTCGATAAAGTAACAAAAGCAAGTAATATAAAAAAATAAGTCATTCCTTCTTAGGTAAGAATTTTATTTTAGTTACTTTTTGTCAAATAATTACAATTAATATTTATAAATATGTGTATACATATGACAGAATCACAACATTAAGTGGAAATTAATTTTTTATTAATTATCATTAAAGTATTGCATTGCTATCCAAAACAAATGTGTCTCAAATTTCAGTTTAACTGAATGTTTTATTGGACACAAGTCGCCAAAATGGTCGCTATGTCACCAAAAATGATGCCAACATAGATGTATTTTTTCCCTTAGAATAATTGTTTTATTAATTGTAATTAAATTACTGTATTGTCAACCAAAATAATCATGTACATAAAATTTCAGCTCAATCGAGCGCTTCAAAATGTATTTTACTAACGATTGAAAATTTGAACAACATAAATAAATATTGAGAAAGTGTGAACTAATAGTAGGAATTGAAAAAAAAAACGTAGGTAATCAACTACATACTTAACAAATACAGAGCATTCAGAATAGATCACAGAAGTGATACCCTGATCTGTGTATGTTTGCAAAATTAAAATTCTTCGAATTCGAAATGCTCAGAAAATATTTCAGACTCTTTTTAAAACTTTAAAAATCGTCAGCGTATTTGATAAAAACAAAAAAAAAATATTGAAAATGAAATAATTAAAAAGTACACACATTTCAGTCGAAATTTCTTTTGGAACAACTTCTTTCATTTGTTTTTGATAGTAGATGTAAATACGAAAATTCCGCCAAAATACTCAGTCGAATCAAACACGTGGCTATTTGTTTTGTATATCATCACGTGATTATGACGTCAGGTGTATCGAGTCCATTGTTATAATTTCTTACTTCTATTCCGAAATGCTGAGTTAGTGTAAAAATGTAGTATAAAGCACCCCACGCTTTTACCCCCAATGACATTAATTTTCTCGTTAATCATTTTATTCTTATATTACTAATTTTTTTTTGACATTTTAGTTCAATTCACTATAAAAACGTGTTTTTTAGTTTTTTTTAAACTATAATATATGTTTAATTTTTTAGTTCGATCTACAATAAAAATATGTTTTTTTCGTTTTTTAAACTATCATTTATTCATTTTTGAATTTATCCTTGAGTTTGATGTTGGAAGCCGGAATTATGTGGCTGCTGGGATTCGTCAGAAGGTTGCGTGTTCAAATCACGTCCTGGTCACCAAATGAAGTGGCGCGCTTATCCGGTAGGACAGAACCCGGGACCTTCGGATCCGAAACCGAGGTACTTAACCCCTGCACCAAAATGATTAACATGGTGCGGAGGTTGTTACAGGCTTATCTAGAATTTATCATGTTCTTCTAAAGATATTAATTAACGGGTCTGAAGTGTATTTATTCTCTCCGTTTACGCGGCCTCCGAAGAGTCCCGTAACGTTATATTTCAAAGATTTCGTCTCTATAGATACAGGTCAAACTAATAAAAGTGCTTTAAGAAGAAAAAGTTCGAATTAAAAAAATTTTAGTGTAACATGTTTTTATAACAGACAAAAAGTATAAAATTCCTGTTTTCGGGTTTTTTTTCTTCCTCTGTTTTCACATTTTCATGCATTGTCATCCACTTCCGAGCTATGGTCTAAATTTTAAGTCTCTAGCTCATCGGGAAGTCACAGTTTAAAATCAATTACAAAATTCCCCCCAGACAGACGCAAGAAAGCTAGCTAATAAAAACATAGTAAAATATTAAGTGTCAATTGTAACATAACCTATTAAAAAGTAATTGCTATAAATATTAATTCGTATCATCACTTCTAAACATTTTACTTTATAAAAAAAAAAAAAGTATATTTAGCAGTTAGAACATAAATTGTTTTTTTTTTCGACATGCACGAGTCTTTTTTTTTATTTCCATTTTCAGAAAAACTAGACAAATGTTTATATTATGGTAAGAAATTGTTATCACACATTCACCCTTCCCTTTCTCACATAAAGAGAGAGAAAACTTTTTTTTTGTTTATTTCTGTTAACCAAAGTGTATTCGTTTAGGAGTTGCACCTTAATCTTTTAGTCGCCAAATCTGGAAATGATATATGGATTTGTCGCCAATTCTGAAAATGATACATGGAACTAGTCGCCAAATTTAAAAATTATATATGCAATAAGTCGCCAAATCTGGAAGTGATATTAGAATTGTTGCCAAATCTGGATATCGTTATTCCTGATGTCCTGATAAGAACAATGGAACAAAATTATGAAATTATTGTGTTGTCATCGGTCCTTGACAAGTGTGCAAAATTTCAAATTAATCTGACCATTTTAAGTGGGTAAAAATCGAGTTCCAAGATTCCGTTACAAACAAGTGAAACTTTATAAAAGCGTGTTTAAAAAATGTCACTCAGAAAATGCTTCCGTCTCAGAAATCAATGAAGTTGAACCAAGTTTTTACATGTATTTATAATTTGTTTCTGAAATCCCTTTTTTAACTGTATAAATTAAAAGGTACAGGACTTTCATATTTGCTTACGCAAATTTTATGTTGAAAATTCTCATTAATTAACCATTATTTTATTCTAAATCTCTCTTAATATGTTATTGCATCATGGAACGATTTTCAGTAAATGCACAATTTTTTCGCTGAGATGTATATTTACTACAGATTAGAAGAATGTGTTCTATGCTACTTTTTGCCTTATCCTGAAAAGTAAATTTTGAGAAATACATGAAGTGACGAGATCATTTTGCCGATAATCAGAGTATTTAGAACTCTTTTAATTTGTTCCTTGTCTACACAAATAGAACATTTATGGCCAGGACTCTATATTAAATTTTCTTAGATGTCCTCCGGAGCAACCAGAAGATGAAAACTTTAAATTATGTCCTATATCTCGTGAGCTGGTCATGGGCATGGACCTAATGGTCCCGGGCCTCAGCCTAGACAGGCAGTTTGTCTCGTTCTTGACTAGGCCTCAATAGGATACTAATCTGAATGGTTTTAATCGCCAAATGTTATTCCTGGGCATATTTTCCGGTAAACTAGGAGTTTCAAATTATATGACATCTGGAAACAGTGGCAAGGCTGCATTATTCTTGCCATCGTTCATGTCTAGGCCTAGGTCTGCCACCATACATCATCATTCAGGTGACAGTCAGTCGAGTCGGTTTGTGGTTAGGTTGTGAGACTATGAGTCACTTTTATTTGCTTCTTTCATACAAATCTTTGACAACGTATGCTCTATACTATCTTCCTAAAAGAGTCGCAAATTGGGCATACTTCTCTATAAGAGTCCAAATCTTCAAGAAATCTGAAGATGTCTTTGCTTGCGAAATCATTTATCTATCCATTCCAAAACATATGACCATCCATCTATGCATGCTTTTGAGCGTCCAAGAAATTAAAACAAATTCAACTGCTTGCCATGCCAGGATTGCTTAAAGATCACAACAGCTTATCTATGAATCATTTTTCAGTGACTGAATAGAGCAATTGCCCCCCCCACACACAAGTACAGCTACTCTCAAACATAATTATCAGATCCATGTGAGAACTCGTCAAATCATCCGAAACTTAGCAAATGGTTGGTGCCTAACCACAAAAACAGAATTTTCAGAATATTTCCACAAGTGATTGAGGCATTTATGGTAATTTTTGCAACATAAACGATAAGTTAACCTTTCGAAGCATGCACGACTACCATAAAAAATACTGCAAACAGTCATCCGTTCCTTTTACCAAGTAAACAACTTATAGATGGGACTGGTAATATTTTATCCCGGAAGTCTTATTCATTTGTAAACATTTGTGGTGGTTATGGAGTGCTACTATCGCGAGAGAACACTAGGAGGGTAGATGAGCCAACAGAGCACCGAACGAACAAATGAAGAAAAAGAAGTGTAGAGAGACGAGAAAGAAGCGAGTGGTTGCACGAGACAGGCGGGCACTCAGACTTTCCCCGGCTTAAAATGAGGTTGTTTTGTAAACAACTCCGTCATCCAGACTGTTTCCGCGACCATGCAAAAAGAAAACAATTTTTGTTCCTAAATAGTGTTTAATGGACGTGTCTGAAAAAACCGCAGCCCCGTCAGAAAGCACTACACCTTCTTCTGGACACACTGGCGATGATGCCAGAGTTCGAGAAA
>BMAO01020214.1:0-62517 GCA_019973975.1 Trichonephila clavata
TTTGAAAACCCAACCTGTGGCCCTGAGGAACTGAATTAGTGAAGCCAGTGGTTTGGGAAAGGACGTTCACGGCATCATCCAACGCTACCTGTGCCAAGATCTGGATTGGTTTCTACATTATGGTGAAACACGACGTCTTTCACTTTTGTCAGGAGATGGAAGCTATCTGTGACGAATTAATATTTACCTTCTGGTGTCTGTGTGACGGATTGGAAGGCAAAATACAACATCGGCACATGATTCTGGCTTCTGTGAAAAGGAGAGCTCGTTTCAAAACATTTGGAAACATAACATCTGTTACATGATTTTCCACACGGACGGGGCCAAGAAATGCGTCCAATTCGAGATGCTCACTGGCCTGACCCTGGTGTAATGAGCCAGCCCAAGGCCACGTGTGATGGTGGATCCCAGAGACAATGAAGAAGGGAAACATACCCCATTTCCATATCAATCGACCTATGCATCCCCATAGCATTGCCGTTTTATACTCTGTTTCCTGACGGGATACACAGGTTACCGTGGAGCAGAATGGGAACAAGAATGTGGTGCGGTGGGATCCCTATGCTCAACGTGGGCTAGACAAATGGCGTCATTTGAATGTGGGTGGTCCCTATTAAAGTGACGGTTGGAAGTTTATCCGTTGCAAGATTCCTTGAAGGCGAAACGGCTGACGTTGTACGGTGACAAGAAAATACATTTCAAAGAGCGCCCTTTACGTTCTCAAGGACGAACTGTAATGTTTTATCCCCAGCAACAAAATGTCATGAATCAAATTAAGGAAATGAAGGAAGATGCAAAGAATGAGACGATTATTGGAAACCCATCGTGGCCGATTTAAAGAGGGAATGCGACGTTTTAAAACGAGTGGAAATCTAAAGAAAAAGTGTAAAGCCGAAAGAAATGTTGACATTGGAAAGAGACACCTTAAAGCCGAAAGAATGGCTTAAGATGGAAAGAGATGTACACAGACTGAAAGAGATGCACTGAAGGCTGGTGAGATGTATTAAAGACCCAAAGAGATGCACTGAAGGCTGAAAGGATAGTTTGTTGATGGAAAATGTTGACTGAAAAGAATGTTGATTCAGCAAACTCACATGAGATGGTAAACTTTAGTAGCTTTCAAAGGAATTTCTTGGCACCCTAGGTGAAAATATTCGCAAATTATGTTTACACCTCGGTAGTGTAACAGAAGATTTAAAAGTTTTTCCACGACTGTAAAAAGTTGTCTATCGTCCAAGTGAAGCACAAAAATTTTTGGTTGCTTTATTATCCAGAATTATTTGGCGTGCTGCCATGTTCGTCAAGACGCTTTACAAGTTTATCACCCTCCAAGGATATTGTCGTCCGTTGTCCCGATGAGCTAATCCATGACCTTGTCATTACTATTACACATGCTTTGAAAGAACATTCTTTAAAGAATCGTAAAGAGTGCGTTTTTGCATGGGGTTAAATCTTGGCCTCATGGGCACAGAATGAAGCGTGAGAATGTGCAACATGTCTTGGATTGCTGAAAGGTTTGTGTCTCAAAGGAAAGACGATGAACCACCCTGATTATGACTATCTGATGTCACTTGCGAGTGCAAATATTTCATCTCGACCCCCACTACCTCTATGATCGTTGCAAAGACCCCACTTGCTGGGATTTTATGATTCAGTGTTTGAAAACCTGACCTATGGCCCCGTGGAATTGAATTTACGAAGATGGTTTGGGAAAGGACGTTCATGGCATCTTTCAACGCTACCTGTGCCATGATTTGGATTATTTCATTATGGTGAAACATGACGCCTTTCCCACATTTTGTCGGGAGATGCAGCTTACCTGCAATCAATTTGTCCTTTACCCTTCTGGTGTTCAGTGATGATTGAGAGGAAGAAGGTAAATATCACGCATCGGCACATGATCTGGCCTGTGAGCAGGATGGCTCGTTTCAAGACATTTGGAAACATAAAGTTCGTTATGGAACCAAAGAATATGCCAAGAAATGCGTGAAAATTCAAATGCTTTTCACTTGGCTCGACCATTGTATACGTGAGCCAACCAAGGCCATATGTGATGGTAGGATCCCAGACCCTATAAAAGAGGGAAACATACCTCCCATTTTATATCAATCGACCGAGTAATGCCCATAGCATTGCCTATTTATGTACTCTGTTTCCAACGGGTTAGAAAGGCTACTTCGGAACAAAACGGTAAAAGAATGTCGTAATATGGGATATCCACGCTCAACGGGCCAGACAAGTGGCATCATTTGAAATGGGGTCCCACAAAGTCACGGGCTGAAAGTTTTAAAGTGTCAGATACCTTGAACGATCCGAACGAAGCGCTGACGTTGTAATGGTGGCAAGAAAATTGAGTTCCATCCGGGGTATTCTCAAATTTCAGGGATGAAATGTAAATTTTATCCCCAAAGCAACAAATGTCATGAAACAACTGGAAAGAAATTAAAGAAAAGGCTCAAATGGAAAAGGATCATTGAAACCCATCATAGCTGATTTGAAAATGGAATGACGTCTTTAAAACGAGTATAAATCCAAAGAAACGAATGGAAATTGGAGAATGACCTTTAAAGCCGAAAGAGATGCTTTAAATCGGAGAGAGACATTTTAAATTTGAAAGAGAAAGATCTATAAACGGAAAGAGACATTTTAAAAGCCGAAAGAGATGTATTGAAATCTGAGAGAGACATTTTAAAGCGGAAAGGGATATATTCCAAATCTGAGAGAGACATTTTTAAAGGAAAGAGATGTATCTCAAATCTGAGAGACATCTGTAAGGCCGAAAGGGATGTATTTAAATCTGAGAGACATTTTAAAGTCGAAAGAGATGCTTAAATTTGAGAGAGACATTTTAAAGATGAAAGGGATGCATTTAAAACTGAAAGGGATAGTTTGTTGATGGAACGCATGGGACTAAAAAGACGTTGCTACATGGACAAACTATTAATAAATACCTGAGAAAAATTTTTAATACACTGTTTGCTTGAATAATATAAAAGTTTATCATTAGCCTATGGTAATTACTGCACAAAGTGTCCACAACCGTCACACCTCTTAAGAGTAAACATATGCTTTTACAGTCCTTACCATTCAATGTTTCAAACCGACTCGACTATTTTTAAAGTGTAACGCCTGGTTTTACAGTCCTTCCCTTTCGGTTTGGAAAACTTCTCACCCATTTTATAATCCTTTCTACCATCCTCTCCTCTATTTTGCAATCTTTACCCTTCAATCTATCCCCACCCTGCTCTGCATTCAAGTCTTTGCCCACTTGACTCCCAATGCTGCTCAGTCTCCCTTTGATGCGCTTCTCAGCCCATTTCCTACACTCGTTTCGTTTGAATAGTTTACTCCCCAAAAGATGTTTCCATTGGAAAAAGAATCCTAGAAATATTCCTCTCCCGATATTGCTCACATCCCTTGCGTAGCCTCCCAGGAACCGCTCACCCTTTGCTTGGGACGGCCCACACTGCCCAGTTTCAGGCCCCGGTGCTATGACCCTACCCTTCACCCATGGCAATCCTCGCCCTCGTTTGCAGTCAGTTCTAGTTCACAATGGTCGAGATACACAAGTTAGCACCCTTTCGGAAAATGATTGAACCTGGACACAATGAATTTTGAAAGGATCCTCGGCTCTTTGTATGTCCCCACGTTGTGGTCCCACGGCCTTTGTCGAATCCCCTCAGAGTCTCCTCAGCTCCTTGCAGAATCCTCCGGTCCCACGGCCTTTTGAATCCATCCCACTTTTCCCTCCCAGCGTTGAGAGTCCCACGGCTCACTCTCCTGTTTCAAGTCCACCTGGCTCTTTTGCATGAATTTTGTCCCTTTTCATCTTCTTTACCCTCCTGCTGCATTTGCGCTCCCATCCACCTATGAAACAAAGGTCTGAACAACAAATCACCTTCCAAGGGCTCTTTACGCATTTGTCCCTTTGCTGCGTTTCTATGCTCCCATCAAAGTATCCTCAAAGTATCCCTAGAAAGGTTCACATGCTTATCGAAAATTTTTCACCTCCTGAAAATATTTTGGAGGGACGAGAAATAAAGTTTCAATCCAGACGAATGATTGAAACGGGGTGAGCCACAACAAATGGAGACTTGTCAGGGGACATGGAGGCGTTTCCGGGGCAAAGGAAAGGGAGACTGGTGAAGCGGGGGCAGAAAGCAGCGAAACATGAAATGGAGGCAGGGCAACGTTTTCAGGAGATGGATTCCAGGGGCCCTGCGCTGACTGCTCTACCATACACCTATAGTACTGCAAAATCGGAAGCGCCTTCTGCTCATTGCAGTCCTTACCATAGATTCATAGTTGTCGAGACTGTGACTTTCTGTGGCCGAGATTGAGGTTTGAAAACGACCTTGAAAGGGAGGTCAGAATCGGTGTCTTGGGTGCAGCTGACTGAAAATTTAGCCTGGAAAGGGGCGGTGGCTCAGCCTCATTCTGGATGAGGGGATGTCGAAATGGAGACCCGTCCCGCTGGGCAAACGACCCATGTCAGGAGGTAGTCAGGGGAGGACAATGAGACTAGTCAGCTGGGGATGACCATAGCAGACAGACAGTCACAGAAATGACAGAGACCTGCCTAATAGTTGTTGAACACTGAGTGTCATCTCACGACGCCCTTGGCGTGGGGCTCTTCGTTCAGGAGGACTTTCGTGACCAGGGTTCAGACACAAGTCTCATTTTCACATCAATCACTTGCACTGCAGGAGCCAGGCCTTCAGCGCCTCTTCAGGGAATAGAAAATGACTGTGGGGAGGGCCAGTCACAGCGTGTACGGGACCATGGCAGCTGAACAGCCAATTGTGTGATTCCCCACCGCGCCACGAGGAAATTGAGACCTTCGCATTTGACCACACGATACAATAGTGGGCACGAGGAGGGCCGAGGAAAGAGATTATCTCAAAGGAAGACGTAAGAGGGCAACTGATTTATTAAAACAAAGAATATGAATGGAAAATTAAAGAATATGAATGAAACAAAATATGAATGGAAAACAAAAACATGCATTCGAACGCCAGTTAATTATGAGTTGAATGCCAGCAATATAGTGGCTTGTTGCAAGAAAGAGCGGGATGAATTTTTCAATAGTTGAAGGAAAGTTGAAATAGTGTGGTTGTTTATTCGTTCAATCATCTTCAACTTCGTTATTAGCAGCCCCATCCGTCAAACCATGCAAATATCTAAAAACTTTTGTAGAGAGGTGATGTTTAACTTTTTGAGCTTCGCCAAGAGTTTACAAGTTTCCCGAAAGATAATTGCCCTCACATTCTTTTTGTTTTTGCGATATTTTGTTTATTACCTTTCATTGTGAATTACACAATGTTTCAGATAGTTCAAAATAAACAACTCTTCATTGCATCTACACACGCCTCCAGCCAGCCCGAATCAATGTGTCGTATTTTCTGTCGCTCCAAACCCCCAATGGAAGAATGACTCCGGTCCATGTCCTTCTTCATGGTTGGCCTGAACCCCCAATTTGCATTATATGGAATGTCACTCGATTTTTGCGCCATCTTCAATATTTATTAGTCTGCACAATGTTCTAACACTGTCGTGCCTTCAATCTGACTCTGAGAGTAGCCTGAAAATGGGAGATGAATGATTACCTGAGCCATGCTCCTTTCTTCAGCTCATCCATCTCCCATTTTTCTGTAGTCTCTCAAGCTGTTGCATGGTTAGCGTCTGCAGAGAGATAGACACCAGGTGTTGCAGAACACACCGCATGAAATACATGTCATTGGCTGTCATACGGGACTCAGATTGAGATCATAAACTGGGTATGTTGAAGACGCTGGGCCGAGTAAACAGTTATCTAAGACGGCTTGACAAGAATTATGTTGGACGACATTCAGACGTTGATCGATACATTGGGGAAGGCCACATCGTTCACAGGAGCTGTAGAGGCCCCACTAAGTCACCAGCACTGAGGTCGAAACTGGAAGGTTCAGAATAGTGAAAGAGGCCAGTAGTAAGCAGGTCGCACGAGGTTTTCGATGGGCAACATCTTCGCAGCGTCCCAGGTCCACGGGGAAAGAGCAATGACGTCGACGGAGGAGAGTCTGTAACTGGCCTCGAAACTGCATCATAAAAGTAATGTACTTCGGGTCAAATGGGCCTCGTGGTATTCGGCCAGGTGATTTGAAAGGCTTTGTCAGACTCATTGTCTCGCATGAGGCAAAAGGCGTCCGAATCAGCTTGAGGAGAAGATGAGCGCAGAAAGTGCTTTGGATTGGCTAGACAGGAGAAGATCCTGTGAGGGTCATGTCCGTTCTTCAAAATGGATGGCATCATCTCGGTCCCGCCGGAAGCCCTTCAAGGCGGCAGAAAGAGTAGATCCACGGGACCCTGTCTCCAACATTGACAGTGAGTCACAACAAACATCTATGAGTGAAGACCTGTCCTGTACGACGACATGATTGAGCACACGATAAAATAGTACTGGGGCGTCAAAGACATTAAAACAATGGCAAGTGTCAGTCCTTCAGGCATCTGCACTATAGACACAATGGAAAGATGAATCCATGCTCGCTCAAGACCACCCGACGGAATGTAAGCGGGCTCTGTTGTTGAAATTTCACACACCAAGCAACGTTGCAAGCGTCGTCTATAAGACGACCAGCGAGACGTTGTCTCGCAAACCTGGGAGAAATTTTTCAATTCACCCAGAGAGAATCGAACGAGGTCATCGCTAGAGAATAAGAAATGCTGACAACAGATTAAACCAACAGCTCGGAGTGAAGGCTCAACCTTTTAAACACTTCAATCTTTCTAAAAATAAAAATTTTTAGAGATTGGTTAAACTTTATTTTATCTGATAAATGTTTAAACTTTATTTGCATCTGATAAATGTTTTAAACTTTATTTGCTTCTGAAAGATGTTTAAACTTTATTTGCTTCTGAAGATGTTTCAAATGTTATGTACGTCTGAAAGATATTTCAAATGTTATGTGTCTGACAAATATCAAACTTTCCTTCAAAGATATTTCAAACTTGTTTATGAGATTTTTCAAATTTTATGTGCTTGACAAATTTTAAATTTTAATTGCCCCAACAGAGGGTTTGGGAACCCACTCTGATCACGTCATACATCCTTGCCAACGTTTACCATTTTCGTCCGTCCAATGCATGGCCCAAATAGTGCTGTCCAATCTCAAAATTTTCAATCGTGCAAGCTGCGGGTTCACCGCATCACTGTTCTGAAACACGATTTCAATAAAACGTGAATCACACATCATGAGGGGACTTTCCTCGAGAACACAAACATCTTGTTCACACAACATGCACTGAAAACAGCAGACATGTGGTCGGACACGATAGATTGAAAAGAAATAAATTTCAGTAAAGCACACTACACTAGACGAGTAAATGAAATGAGGGGTGAAGGCTTTTAACTTAAAGAACACGAGTCCACGCAAGAAGAGAAAACTCTAGCTAGACGAGAAATTAATTATCCTTATAAAATAAAAATAAAATAAATTTTTAGAGAGAATGTTTAAAAGCAAACACTTCTGACAGATTACATTTTGAGCAACAAATTTGCAGCTTCTCAACATGACCGACCCGACAATGCTGCTTCACATCCGACTGGTTCCCCTTGCCTCCATGGGTTCTCTTCACACCCAGAGCCTCTCATGAGCCCCCAAAACCAAATTTCCCAAGACCGACGACGTCGTTTTCGTTCGACGACGTTCTCTGATGCTTATCGATTTCAGTACTGATGCTCGTTCTTTCACAGGAAGTCTGTTTGTCGCCACGGGGTCGTTGATCGCGTCGAGGCAGCAGTGTTCATCCTTACATTGTTCATAGCCGAGCACTTCTGGTGTGACTGACGTTCCGCAAGATTTTAAAGATATTCACAGCAATGGAAGCAGTTGTTCAATGAGTTCAAACATGCTTCTGAAATTACAGACGAGGCGAATGTCTCTTTAAACAGACGCAGGCCATCAGTTGATTGCAGGCATGTTCATACCACCGTTCCAACCCCAGCCACCGGTTTAACGTCTATAGAGATGCACGATAAATGCCAGAGCATGGATGCCTTTCCTTGTTGTTCTCGCCCGAGAAATTCGATGCAGCACAGTTGCCATCAAGGTCAGGTGCGAGCGGCATCCTTCTATCGAGCTCAAACGGCAGCCATTTCCAGTTTCAAACAAGATCCGTGGCGTCATCAGTTGATGCAATGGTTTCAAGCGCCGCTGGAAGTTGTCAATTTAATTTCGACTAACGCGACTGCTGCGGGAAAGTGCTCAAAGTTCTTGAAAATTCAGATTTGTTTGGCTCAAAATACAAGAGGATGGTGCAGCATTTACGGCAAATCAGCCAGAAAAAGACTTTGTTTCTTTAAGCCGAGAATGGTGCATTCGGAGAAAGTGCATTATCGTCGATGGTCGCAGCCTGCGCCGTTTGTTTAGTCCGCTCTTCACCAGTGCTTAGCCCGACTCATCGCATGAGAAGAGTTTCGAGCTCCTCTACGACAAAGTTTCAATATCGACATCTGGTTGTCGCCCAGCCTGACTCGGCGGGAACTCACTATTTGCTGTTGACGGCTCAAAACCGTTTGGGTCTGGACGATCTCGAATTTCGTTCTCAGCTCAGAAAGGACACTGGGAGATTTTCGAAAACGCTGACAAATGTTTGTTAAAGGCTTGCTCGGCTCAGTGCTTGATATCGGCTTATCGGGAGGAGATGCTCTCCAAAACGAGACGCATCCGCATCCCGCAGATTCCAACAACCCGAGCCACTTGACCGTTACTGTGCAGATTCCAGAACTCAGTTGTTTATCTCACCTGCAGATTCCAGAACCTCAGCCTCCGCCACCAAGGCATCTGCGAACCCGGCCGACCTGCAAACCCGGTTAGCCTTACAACCCGTGCAGACCTGCAACCTGAGCTCATCTTCACCACCCGTGGTGAGCCGCCAGAGCCCGAGTCACCAAGCTATTGCAGATTGGCAACCTGAGCCATTCTCCAGAGCTCGACGCGTTGGTTTACTGGCCTCTAACGTCTCGACTGAACTCGAAACACTGGTGCTGATGAAACACGAATCATCATCTTCCCGAGACTTTGAACATGATATGGCTGATTGGTCACCAAATTTCTCCTCTAAATGCTGATTAAAGCCATACAACTCTCTGAATTATCTTGTAGACCATGATCAATGGTGATTATTTTTAAAATCGTCTTTCTTGTGTCCAAACATATTGTATACAGAACAAAATGTACACTGTTTAAAATAAGTCTCCTTTCTTGTTCGACACAACCTTAGTTGGACCCGTGTCCAATAAAAGTGAGCAATTTTTAAAAGCAAAGTCTTTGCGTCAGTATCGATCCAACATTTATTGAACAGTAATGACACGACGACGAGGTCGCAAGTTGGTGAATATGATGGCCTGACGAGCGTATTATTGTTAACGACCATTCTCATATCCTCAATTTTGCGTACCGGTCGTTTGAAAGTGTTATCGCGGTCGTGGCCACCAGCTTGCTGACGTGGGATTCAGGCGTTCAAAGGAGATTCTTCGTCGCCCGCCGAAGCAGTTCATCACCAGCCATGAGGATGAGGTGTAATGCGAGACATTAATGGTTGACGACAGACGTCACTTTTACGCTTCCGCGTCATGCCCTCAGCTAACGGGCGTTGAATCGACGCGGAACGCCGCGTCGCAAGCCTGGGAGGACAGTTGTCGCCTCTAGACCCCATATAAAGTCAGCCGTGACCATTCTTTCGGTGAAGCGATGTCTGTTTATTTCGTTACGCCAACTACTTTCATCAGGTGCCAGCTCATTTGTTAGCACAATACTTCCTCAGAATGGCAAGACTGGCAAGCCGCAGATGTCAATCATGACGGATTTCCGGATTTACGCCCGACGATAATGTCGTAAAACGCCGTTCAAACAGCTCAGCAAACAGATCGCCCACTTACTGCGAGGGCATGGTGGGAACAGAGGTTCATTACCGTATCAACAGCAAAATGTTTAAAGAGTTGGGACTGCTCATCGGATGCCGCCCGTCAACACTTGGCGATTTTGCCTTTCCGTTCTATAGACATGAGTTCACGAGAGTGACGTCTCATTGCACTGATGCCGAAATTCACCTGCAAATACTGGGGCAGCAAAGTCGGCAGTGAATGGAGCCCGCTGAGAAAAGCGTAAAACCGCCCGTGGTGGGGACCGAGTCGACACCGTGCCCAGACCCGGTCCCCTGGGATAGCGGAAAGGTGCCAAGGCCGAGAGCCTCTCTGAAAATGCGTGTCGTTTGTCATCCTCTTTTGCACGATAGAAACCAGATAAGTCAGTCATAGAATCGACTACGCATTCACCAGAGTATGTGGTAAGAAATATCGCCGCCCTTTCAAATGCACATGTTCATTCAGCGCACATGTCGGGTCGGTTTAACTCATCTATATTTCGAAGTCAGCAGTCATCAGGATCATTCATCTCGAAAGAGTTTATTCGCCTGGCTCCAGTAACTTGTCGTCTTCCGTTCAAAGTCACTGCCTGGGTCGTACTACGCTGGCGCAGTGAATGAGGTTCGATCAGGTCAAGGGCCGACCAACGCAGCTTTGAGGTGAGGTTGTTTATCATCGCTTGGAGACGCCGCCGTTCGATCTCCATGACCCTGCGTTACCGACCACCACGAGAGGCGCACGAAAATATGACATTTCATGTTCGCCTGCTGGTTTGCTGCATTGGCCACCATTAACAGTGCTGCAGTACGACGTCGTATCGAAATGGCTGTTTAGTGAGTAACATTGAATCGCGGCAGAAGTAAGTGAACATTGAAATATGAGCCCTGCCTGTTGACCGAACCGAAAGGGGATCGAGTCGACACGTTTCCACCGTCCCCTTTCGCGAGAGGTGTCAACGTTGAGTAAGCCTCTGAAAACCAGACATAGCGAACTTTGCAAGCCTTTACTACGACGTCATAAATGGAGGTAAGGTTTACGAAAATGACGGATGAAAGATAGCAGCACAAAATATAGCCAGAAGGTACTGCTTCATAACCACCTCTGCAAAAACCTTTTGAGAAGCTTTCACATGATTTAAAGCCAAAGGTTTGTTAGGAACTCTGTTGAGGCCGAACGATTTGTCTTTACAATTGCTGTTTTTCAACGCCATGTGGCTGGTTGTCCACCTTTTTCAGCAACAAATCTTCAATATTTTACTAACCGACGTGTAGCCGTGGTCAATACGCGTTCTTTCAACACGTCATTTTCCTTTTCGCCCATGCCCGTTTCTTGTTTTGAACTGTCGTCTTTTTCAACATGTCATTTTCCTTTTCAACACGTCATTTTCCTTTTCAACACATCCTTCCATGAGAAATGTTTCGCTTTCGAAAGCATCAGCCACCATCTGACCTTAATATCAGTTTGTGGGAACCATGGCATTACAGCCAGTTGACTATCATCATATTGTTGTTTTAATATACGTCAATATAATGTTCTGCGTGCCGAAATGAACATTTCTCCTGACATACACCATTTTATTATTGTATAGATCAATCAGAGATTAAGCTTCGTGGATACAATCGCACAATTTTTGGGTATTTTCAGCTCGTTCACATGGGATCGTAGGTACTCCCCATTCATTATGTTTCATGGGTCGCTATACCTTTTCACTGACATATTTTTATTCAAGTTGTTCACTATTCTCGAAAGAGTACAGAGCAGTGCAATATCAGTGGTGGTCGATTGATGCAGTGTCATAGGCATGTTCGAATCGTTTAACAGTCAGGGTCTTCATCACATCATTTGTTGACGCATTGTTCGCACCAGATGAAAGGTATTTTGTCTGACGAGTTTTGCTCGACCATTTGGGAAGATGAATCCTTTCCTTTCAAATGCTCAGTCCACTTCCTGAAATACGCTGGGAATACAAATGATGCCGTAGCTGGCGCCCCTCATTTGCAACTACGCAGAGTGCTGGTCAAAAGCAGTATTAAATACATTGAGTCCTAGTTTCGGCGAAACGTCAGAAACCACACCACCTGCCTTCAACATGTCTTTGAATCATACTTTCATCACATCTTTCAATTCTTCCTCACAGCCGGTTTTCCAGCAACCGTCATAAACCTCGTCATATCGCCCATCTCAGTACGACTGCAGACGCGAGGTTCGGCAACATCCACACTTTCTCCCCTTCCTCTTCCTTCTTCACCTGACACCTTTCACGCACGACGAGATTGTTTCAGACTATTTCGTTCACGAGGTCAATGTTTCTTTCCAAACAAACGAAAGAGCCACGACCGTCCGAGCCCAGCCATTATAAAGACCTGTCGGTTCGGCTCCAGATTTCGACGCCCGCGCAACATACCATCGACAGCAAATGAAAGCAGAGATTTGTACATGATCCCGCAAAAGACGTTGTCCTCATCAGCTCGGTCTGTCGCATCTGAATTTCGTTGAAAGAACTCGCCGATTCTCCTGATCGCGGCTTCTCCTTCTCGCCCATATCTCAGCTCACCCTCCCGATCATTTTGCCCGAACAGTCCCGACCTCCTTTCCACGCTCATCGTTGAACACAGTGTCCGCCTCAGCTCTTCCTCGAGATATTCGAAAATGATAACATTTGACCTTTCAGGCTCCACTGTTTGAAACATATTCACAACATGCCGACCAATCAGAACTGACCAGCACAACATGCACGTAAGCACGACGTCAGCGAGGACAGACGCAAAGTTGAAATATTTCGCAGGCTAAAATATAGTTTCATAATCATTCTGCAAAGTACCTTTACAGAGTGAGAAACATGAGCCGAGCATCGGTTTGAGTTTGACCGCGCCGTTCCGCGCCACGCACTTTGTGCAACGTACTGTCACTACCTTCAGCCGTCATGTCTCGCGGCATCATTCAATGGCTCACCCCGAATTTCAGTTCATTGCAAGTCGATAGCTCACCCTCTCATCGATTCATTACAGTTTGTTCTTTCAAAACGTTGAGTTCCTCCTTCCCATGGGCTCATCACGAAAGTCAGGCCACGGTTCTATCAGACTGCATTCACGTCTAGCTGCGACATCAAATTATAGGAAACCGTATTCATCATGCCTTGTGCTTCATTGCTCATTCACCACACATCCTCCCAGCGCAGTCAACGGAGATGTCTTCCCACAAACTCTTCCGACACGCCGCAATGCCGGTTCTCAGAGT
This sequence comes from Trichonephila clavata, assembly GCA_019973975.1. Classification (NCBI taxonomy): domain Eukaryota; kingdom Metazoa; phylum Arthropoda; class Arachnida; order Araneae; family Nephilidae; genus Trichonephila; species Trichonephila clavata. The sequence continues at coordinate 13,145 of BMAO01020214.1, forward strand.
CGAGATTGATCGCACACCAGCTTGTCTTGAGAATTTCCAGGGGGAGAATAAGGGAAACATTCAAAAGAACAATGATAGATTACGACGACTGAGGGAATTCTGGCTGAGCAGCAAGTCGAGCCGCGAGGGTTTGGAGTTTCAGATCGAAACCCAGACCGTTCAGATTCATGGCACCTGTCCTCGCAAAAGACCAACAACATAAATAGCTTGAAATGACGATGGTGAGAGCGCCTGCGCAGTCAAGCGACCTTTGCCTAGCGCCTGAATTGTAAGATTCGTTGTGGCACAAACGAGCCTGGCCTGATGGTCAATGTCTCGATAGGAGCGAGATAGTCAGTGCACTTCTCCGGTCATCAGGGGGTCCCCAGACCCCAGGGGAAAATTGAATTCGATCCGACCGGTAATGTCGAGTTGCTTGAACTGATCATAGCTTAATGGGAAAGTTCATCGTCAGAAAATGATTGTTCAATTAAAATGCTACTGCGCATGCAATTTTGCACTTACTGCGCACGCATGTGACGTCATTTCGACCATCGGATGTATAAATGCCCGACAACCTGCAGCCCAGCCCAGTCGACCAGCCGCCTGAAATTTTCGAAGTTTTCACTTCAAAAATTTTTGCCAAGGAGAAACTTTCTTGTTATAACAGCCTGGTTTGAATTCCGTTGTCGGTTACCTTATATCCGATATCCGCGACGTCACATTGCACAGCAGTAGAGTTTAAAGGCATGCAGCAGCACTTGCCGAGGGGACTTCCATTGGCTGCAGTACGATACTACCATTCAACTCTTTCCCATTAAAATGCCATGGAACTGCCCAAACCTCTATCTCGGCAAATTACAGCCTGATCGGGTCCAAACTTTTCCCTGGGGGTCATGGGACCCCTGGTGAATCGGGAAATGGCCATATCTGCTCTTTATAGACGTAGACTTCAAAGATTCAGAATGTTTGTAGATTACAATGATATTTTGGCCTGACTCAGACTCCCGGTTGAGGAACTGTGTTAAAAGGTTATTTCTGGGCCTTTTATTTGCTCACCATTCAACTGAAATACGTTGTTGATAAACATATACGATTTATCGCGATGCTATGGATGGGCGGACTTTGGGTCCCGCCTGATCCTGTGTTCAAATGCAGTCGACACCAAAAAGGACCCTGTCAAGCCTCAACGCCTCTAAAGGCAATGAGTCACCATCCATCTGTTTGAATAAACAAGTTTTCGAATGATACTACATAGCATCTACCTCCACAGGAGTGGTTCAGGGATCAAAACAGGTGCAACATTGTCTGGAACCCACATCTGTTTCTATGGATCCCATAAGCTTGCAATATGTCAAATGAATGAGATGAAGGTGACATGTCACCATACGATTTTGCCCACCCCATAGGCCTATAATATGAAAAATAAAATTGTAGTACTGGTGGAGCTTATGGCACCTATAGTCTCTGTGTGGCACATTGCATGACGTGGAAGCCAGCCCTGTCAAATCATACAACTCTGGGAAGGCCCCTCAGGAGGTCTCGAGAGCTCGAAAGAACATAGATTTCAATCGAAAATAACCGATTCTATGGTTGACAAGTGATTGTGACCATTAAACGGCCTGGAGTGCATTTATAGACAAAATACTCATGGTGCAGGCCGATCTCAGAAGAGATATTCACATTGTCACACATCAGCTTGATCTCTAGAGACTTCCCATAAGGTGTTCAGGTGTGTCATTCGAATAAACAGATAGGTGATAAAGGAGCAAGGTCCTTTAGTAATGATATTCACAAACTAGACTCCACACCTGATTCATGGTGGTCAGACGATAGGTCAACATAGGTTCTGACAACAACGTAAGCAATTTCACTGACGGGTTAGTGAGAGCAACCCAAAGAAATAAAATGGCCTTTTAGTCAGTTCTTCACTGTAATCTAGTCCAAACTGTAATATTACAATGATTCTGAATTTGAGGTCACACGTTCATAGTGTTCATGGTGGTTTATATTAGCAGCTGAGTTTCCGGAAGCCTGACAGGGGTTCCCGCGCCTCCAGCCTGGCCCGATCCGACCGCAATTTCACCGAGACAGAAGGCCTGAACCGACCTACAGCACTTCAATGGAAAGCCGAATAGTAGAACAGGGAATGACAAGTCCAACAAATGAAGACAGCATGTATTAATGTGACGTCATTGAATATCGGGATACAAAATGCCTCGACAACTTGAGCTCCAGCTCAAACCATTTTCTGTTTCTGAAAGCTTCACTCTGTAAAAATTTTTATTATATGAGAAAACTTTCAGAGAAAATTTCTCAGAGCAGCCAGTCGACTGAGCCAGACCTACAAGTTGCCTAGGAGCATTTATATCCGATAGTCAAGTGACGTCACACAGTACGCAGCAGAGTTTTAAAGGTACGCAGTAGCATTTGCTGGACCTGTCATTTTCGTTCCACGAACTTTTCCATTAGAATGCTATGAACCCAGTTCAAACCTTGTAACTCAGTAAATTACATGTCGGATCAACCAAAATTTTTCCTGGGGTCAAGTGGGACCCCCTGGTGAACCGGAAGTCGGGATATCTCGGCCCTATGAGGCCTTTATAGACGTGTGACCCTCAAAAGATTCAGAATCGTTTGTAGATTACAATGATATTTTTGGCTCTGACCCAGACTCTGCTGAGGAACTAGGCCAAAAGGCCATTTTGGCCCTTTAGACTTGCCTCACCCATCCGTCCGATTTCCAAACGTTTACGCTGCTGGACAGAATATATGTTGACCTATCGTGCGACATGGATCTAGACCTGTCCTGGCTCTGGATCCCACCCAAACGTATCGACACCAAAAAGGACCTTGCCCAGCCCTGGGCCCCAAGGCAGTCGAGTCACCATCCACCTGGAAATGTCAAGTCCTTCGAATGATACCTCTGAAGACCCTACCTCCCATAGAGGTCTCTAGATCAAAACAGGTGCAACATTGTCTCTGAACCCATCTCTGCCTTCTATGGGGATCGGCCCACACCAGCGAGTATTTTGTCATCTACTCAAAGCACTCAAACCATTTAATGGGTCACAACTCATCGGCCCAGGAGTCGAGCTATTTCGATTAAATTCATGTTCTTTCCAGGCTCGAGACCTCCTATGGGGGTATACCCAAGTTATTGCACATGATCGACAGGCCTGGAAGCCCACGTCACAATGTGCCACAGCCTATAGGTGCCACAGAAACCCCACTCTGGGGCTCCTGAATTTTGTTTTTCACTCATTGCAGACCCTCCCATGGGGGCAAATCGTATAGAGTGCCACATTACTGGCTCGTTCATTCATTTGACATACGCAAAAGCTTACAGAAGCGAGAGATAGTTCAAGATACAGCTACACCTAGCTTGATTCTTGCATATCTCCTATGGGAGGTAGGTCTTGTAAGAGGTATCACTGAAAGAGTTGACATTTAAATAGATGGATAGACTCGACTACCTTAGGTGCTGGGGCTGAGCAAGGTCCCTTTAGTAAATGATATAGCTTTGAGCCTAGGATCCAGTTCCGACCCAAAGTCCATATCCAGCACGCACGATAGGTCAACATATGTTCATCCAACAACGGGCATTTGGAAATGAGGTGAGGAGCAAATTCAAAAGAGGGCCAAAATGGTTTTTGCCTGTTCATGTGTCTAGGTCCAACCAAAAATATCATTACTTACAACGATTCTGACCTTGAGGGGTCACATCAACATAAATTATTGTGAGCCGAGATAGGTTATTTGAGCTCATTAGGTCTCTATACCCCAGGAAAGCGCACTGATTCGATCGGTAATTTCACTGAGATAGAAGGTTTGAACTGACCTACAGCATTTTAATGGGAAAAAGTTGAATATAGTATCATGTTACGAAAATAGTCTAATAAATAAGCACAGGCATGTGTTTTAAATTTATTAATGTGACGTCGGTTTGAATACGATAGAAAATGTCGACAACTTGGGAGTCTAGCTCAAACTATTTTCAGCCTGAAAGTTTTCACTTGTAAAAATTTTTACAGAGGAGAAAACTTTTCAGAGAGAAAAATTTTCAGAGCAGCTAGTCGACTGAGCCAGACCTCACAAGTTGTCGACATTTATATCCGATAGTCAAGACGTCACATTGTGCATGCAGTAGAGTTTTAAAGGTGCATGCGCAGTAGCATTTGCTGACTTGTCATTTTTCGCAGCCCATTGAACTTTTCCATTAGAATGCTATGGAATCCACCCAAACCTGTAACTTGCAAATTACAGTCGGATCGGGTCCAGACTTCTTCCCTGGGGTCATGGGACCCCCTGAGAACCGGAAGTCGCGATATCTCGGCCTTATGGGGTTCTCAGAGACGTGACCTGTCCAAAGATTCAGAATCGTTTGTACTACAACGAATCCAATGGTTGGGACCTAGACCCCCGGTTCAGGCACTAGGCCCAAAGGTCCTGTGGCCTTTTTAGATTTGCCTCACCCATCTGTCCGATTTTCAAACTATTTATATGTTGCTGGATAGCCCTTCACAGGACTATTGTAGGATGCCATGGATCTAGACCTTGGGTCCTGGCCTCGATCCTAGAATTCCAAACCCTTTCCAATAATTTGAAATTGACCTTGCTCAGCCCCAGGACCCCAGGTCGCCGTGTCACCTATCCATTTGTTTGGAAATAAAAGGCTCTTTGGAATGTTTCCCTTACAGGATTCTACCCTCTGGAGGGTCTCTAGGATTAAAACAGTACATTGTCTTGACCAATTGCTGGCTTCTAGGAAACTGAGAAGCATTTGCAGCATGTCAAAGGAAAGAGATTTGCCAGAGAGGGCAACTCTCCCATTGATTTGACCCTACCCCCATAGGAGGGTCTGTATTGAATAAACAATAATAAACTTTAAAGGCACACATGATAAGGCTCCTAGAACACCTATGAATTTGTGTCGCGCATTGTAAGATCGGGCTGCGAGTCCTGTCGAACCGTGTACAACCATTGAGTAGACCATAGAGGAGAGCCTGAACCAACACGGTTTGAATGGAAAAGAACTGACTGTAATGGAACTGGATAAGGGAGGGTGAGCTATCAAGGGTTGAGGGCACGAGTAGATCACAAACTATTCAGGGTGGAGGCCGATCCCATAGAGTGGTCTTCCACAGAACATGGCAACTGAAATGAAATGACAATTACACGTTACACAATGTAATACAATGATAATACACTTGGCACTTAAGAACAACTTGCAAGTCAACTCAAAATGTTCTCAGCTCTGAATAGCCACTCTAAAAATTTTTACAGAGATTATTGTAAACTATATTTGCTTCTGAAATATATTTCAACTCTTTCATTTTGCATCCTATCCTTCCTTCCATTCATGACGTCATGATACTTACATTCACACGTACTTAAGTTCTATACGGATTCGGGCATGTTTTGTGGGCATGTTTCAAACAGGTAAAAGGCCTGAAAATAACAATGTTATCATTTTCAGGTAAAAATCTCGAGGAGAGCAAAGAATGTGTCTGTGTTCAACAGGTAAAAAGGCATTGAAAGGGTCAAGTTTGTTTCCCATTTCCCAGGTAAAATGTCAAGGAGGGCAAAGAACAGGGTCTGTGTTCAACAGGTCAGGGAAAGGAAGCCACGGTCCGTTGAATCCAACGGGGAGTTCTTTCCAACGGGGACTCAAGATCCGATAAATAAGGTCAAGGCTTCAGGAGGACACAAGCGTCTTCAGGATCATACAAATCCTCTACTTCATTTTACAGACATCCTGATAGATGCTATGGTACGCGGGTAGAGGTCCTGAATGTCTGGAGCCCATGACCGTGCGTCACTTTATAATAAAACATGCGTCCGAAACACATAAGATGGACGGTCGGAAGCAATGCCTGTTTTGTTTTGAGAAACATTGGCCCTATGGGCAAAAGAACTGTCCTTGAAAACATTAATCATCCACGTCGTGCTTGCAACGGTTCAGACCAGGCCATGGAAGAGTCAAGGTGGAAGAGGAGAAGAGAAGAGGAGAGGAAAGTGTGTGGATGTAGACACTTTCAACCCAGGCCAGCCGCGGGACATGCGGGTCAAAATTAAGATAGATTGAGCGAATATGGTGGGTTTATGATGAGTTACAAAACCTGACATGGGAAGAGGATAGGAAAGATGTGGGCATGTCTGTTATGTGAGGCAAGATTGGGTGGGAGCCACGATGGTCAAACAGGATGTGTTTGATATGTTTCGCTGGAAATGGAAAGATCTGAGATCACGTCCTATTACCCTTTGCGCCTCTGCGATGGATTGCAAATGAGAGGGTAAATACAGCATCGACATGATTCTAGCGTGTGAACAAGAGAGTGCTTGAAGACGTTTGGGAAGGAAAAGTTCGGTATGACCTCCCAAGAGTGGTCAGCTAAAAATGCGTCCATGATTAAAATGCCTTCATCTGGTGCGAACCATCGTCTACGTGAGTCAACCCAAATCGTCGCGGACAAGGCGATTCCTGACAATTTAAGCGATTCAGGCAATGCTTCTCATTTTCACATCAATCGACCCTTGCACCCGCACAGTATTGCGTTTCTCTGCACCCAGGGGAATAGAAAATTATTGTGGAGCAACTTGAAGTAAAATGTATCCAGTTGGGAAAGGTTGCTAAGCGTGTACGGGACCCATGGTATAATGTAAGATGGGGTACCGATCCATGTGACGGGCTGAAATTTTAAATTGTGCGATTCCCTTGTATCTGAACTACGAGGAAACGGAGGAAGTCACACCTCTACAGTTGAATCTATACAATAATAAAATAGTGTATGTCAAGGAGGGAACTGTGGTTGAGAGTCTTTCAACGCATAAGAGACGAAGTATGTGTTGTCTCGTAAACAACAAAATATGATGAATGAAGTCAAGAAAACAAACAAGTATGTGCCATGGACCACAAGCTGATATTAAGGCCAAAGATGGATGAATGCAAGCGAAAACGACCAAAAGCTCAACGAGATGAAAGCGAGAAACGACCTCATGAAAGGAAAGAGATGTTGAAAAAGGAAATGACGTGTTGAAAAGGAAAATGACGTTGAAAAAGGAACTTGACGAGTTCAAACAAAAGAAATGACATGGTGAAAAAGGAAATGACGTGTTGAAAAGGAACTTGAGGGTGAACGCTACAGTACAAAACATGTCAGTTGAAAATAAAATATTGAAAGATTTGTTGCAAAGAAAAGAGTGGACAGAATCTCTTCCAATACATGGCGTTGGAAACAATAGTGCAGTAAAAGGTTGGTTTGACCTCGTTCAGCCATCTCAACTTTCGAGTTCCCTAGCAAACCTTTGAAACTAAATCATGTGTTTCTAAAAATTTTTAGAGATTGGTTGTAAACTTTATTTGCTTGAAATATATTTCAACCCTTTGCATCCTATCCTTTCCTTCCATTCATTTTCATGATACTTACATCCATTTACACGTCATGAATTAAACACAAAAGGTTCCTTCTAGTACAAGTTTTCAAAGAGAGGCCCTCCAACGTTGGCACCTTCTCACCTAGGGGACCGAGTCGACTCTGTGTCGACTCGGTCCCCTTTTTCGGTTCAGTTCAATAGGTGAGTCATATTCAATGTTCACTGTTTCTGTACAGTTCAATGTTCCACATTTACTCCACTAACCAGCCATTTGTTTCTGACATTCGGCCTGCAGCTTGTTGAAATGGTGTAGATAACGCGCAAACCGGTAAGATTTGACCATGGTGCACCTGAAATGTCATAATTTTCGTGCACCCCATCAGAGGTGATCGGGTAGCGTAGGTCATGGAGATCCTTGAACTTTGGCAAAGGTCTCCAAGCTGATGGTAAACAACCCCATCTGCTCAAAGAGTTTGCGCTGGTCGGTTCCCTTGACCACGATGAGAGGCCTCGATTGCCCTGCGCCAGCTGACCAAATTTACCCCTGACGCAAAGCTGAGGTGTATCTGAGGGGCACGATCCAGGCAGGCTTTTGAGATGGAGACGTTCGTTGATATACCGATTGACCTGGTCATTCGAGGTCCCATTGAATGATCCACAGATGCACATGACTTGTGGATCTCCGAAATGCTGGCAATGGAGACTTCGATAGACAGTTTACCCCAATGATGAAACACGTTGGCATGAGCAAAAAGGCTAGATGAGACATGGTGTATTTGAGAAAAGGGCGGCGGATGGCTCGCCTAATATACTGGTGGGTCACGTGAATCGACTTTATTGGCTGGCAATCCATATCCTGAGATTTCATCGACATGCAAAATAAAAGAGGTTGGTAAACAGTACACATTTTTCAAAGAGAGGCTCTCCAACCTTGGCACTTTCTTATCTGGGGACCGAGTCGACTTTGGTGTCGACTCGGTCCCTTTTGGGCAATTTTTACTCTCAAAGCTGAAACTTTGTCCTTCCATTCGCCTGCAACTTTTGAAATCAAGCTGCAGATATTTTGCAAATTGAAAGATTTCACATGGTGCAATGAGACACGTCCTTCCTCGTGGAGGTCATCATGCATGGGTTGGGAAAGGTGCCACTGCCAAGGGTGTTGGAATTTGGGCAGCATCTCCAAGCATACGGTGACGAGTCCCAACTTTAAACATTTTGCTGTTTGCTTTTCACGACAATGACCTCCTGGGTCCACCATGCCCTCACGCACAGGGTAGGTAGTCTACAGGCACACTCTAAGTGACGTACCAGATGAAGACGAGCGTTTTGCAGGCATTGTATCGCATGCCCGGGGCGTGGAGTCGAATCCGTCATGGTTGACGGTAATGGTGAGCACTTGAGGATCACTGCCATTCTTGGGAAGGGTGGCAATAGATAACCTGATGGGCACTGGCTTGCCCTGGTGGAGAAAGTAGTTGGCATGAGCAAAATAGATGACATCCTTCTGAAAAAGAATGATTCTGCTGGCTGGTCTATATACGCTCGAGGAGCGTGATCAACCGGCATCCCATATTCCAAGGTCTTTGCGATGCGAGCGTTCCACGTGGAGGTCCAACGCCCGTTTCAAGCTGGGGCATGACCAGGCGCCAAGGAAGTCGTCTCGATGCATTTCAATCATCCAACCACGTTAATAGTCTCTACGTACACCCTGCCGCTAGGCGCGTGCAGTTTGTGAGATTCAAACGTACAGGCCTCCTTATTGTGAGGTTGATGGGCTTCCCAAACTCGGCGAGACGGGGGACGACCCAGCTGGAAAGAATCTCACTGGACGCCTGATCCCACGTCAACTAAATGATTGGTAAACACGACCACGGTCTTTCCAAACGACCGAGGCACGTGCACCCTGAAATCATTGGGTTCAAAGAGGATGGTGGGCGATAGTCGTGCTCGTAATACGTGACTCGATCGGGCCAGCGACCAAATTACCAAACACGATCGTCGTGCGGTGTCGACACTGGTCCAATAAATGTTGGATCATTCTGACACAAAGAGACTTTGCTTTTTAAAATTATACTTTTGTTGACACGGTTCCAATAAAGGTTGTATCATTCAGACACAAAGAAGGAGACTTGCTTTTAAACAATTATACTTTTGTTTGCAACGGGTCCAATAAATGTTTGACACAAAGAAGGAGACGTTTAAAAATAACTTTTATTGATCATACTCTACAAGATAGATTCAGAGGTGCATGGCTTTAACCAACAGAAGGTCGGATACAAGGGAGAGTTTGGGCATTGACAGTCCAGGGCCCACGCCATATCGTGTTCAAAAGTCTCCAGAAGGTGATGAGTTCATTGTTTTCTATCAAAGAACGAGGCACCAGGTGGAGCACTGAGGGTCTGGGTCCGCAGTGACGTTAGAGTTGTCGAGCCAAGCAGCTTCGGGCTCTGGAGAGATGAGCTCAGGTTCTGGAATCTGCACAGGTGGCGGAGAGATGAGCCTGCCTCTGGAATCGCTCAGGTTGTTGTGGAATCTGTACAGGTGGCGGAGAGAGAGCCTGCCCTGAATCTGCACAGGTGGTGAGAGATGAGCCTGCTTGAATCTACAGGTGGCAGAGAGAGGAGCTGAGGCCCTGGAATCTGCACAGGTTGAGGATATAGCTCAGGCTGTGGAATCTGCACAGGTCTCTGGATGCATCCCCTGTTTCTTGAGGGCGCGTCTCCTCCCGATCGCTTCAAATCCAAGCACTGGGGTCGGAGGCGGTAGCTTGTAGGCGATTTGATCCAACGTTTTTCGAAAATTCTCCCAGGTGAAATCCCTTCTGAATTAGCTGAGGAGCAGGGATTCGGGGATCAGGTTCAGACCCAAACGGTTTTTGAACCGTCACGCACAGTGGGTCTCTGCCGACGGATAGCCGTGTGGCCTCCAAGATGGTCTGATGGTAGAGCATTTGGTCAGGCCTGGAAACTCTTCGTTCACGTTGGTCGGGCCTCGACACTGAGACTGAAGGGGCAGTTCGTAGAGCAGCAGGGGCACGTGCGTCGTTTGAATGAAATGCACTTCTCTGGGTGCACCGTTCTCAACCAAAGGTAAAAGTCTTTTTCACAAAAAGGCTATAAATGTACACCCATCCTCTTTGTCGGTATTTTGAGCAAACGATCTGGATTTTTCAAGAGGCTTTTGACACTTTTCCACAGGATCGCGTTGGGTCGAAATTCGACGTGCTTGGCTTCCAGCACGGCCCGCTTGAAATTGTCCATCAACGTCTTTGGTGGTACCATTGATCTTGACGAAATAAGGTAAACACGCGTTTGGTGAGGCTCCTGGTAGAGGAGATGCCTGCCTGCACCTGGCCTTGCTGATGGCATATTCCAACGCATCGGGTTTCTCGGGCAGCGTCACGGCACCACGGTGGAGGAGAGGTGCTCTGGGAAGGCATCCATGCTGCAAACTGACGAGAGGCGTCGACCCGTCCTCCTTTATAGACGTACAGGGCCGGGATGCGAGTGAAAAATGGGGTTGAGAGGTTGGTGGAGTATGGAACACATGCCTTGCACGGCAATCCAACGATGACATTGCGTCTGGGTGGCAAAAGGGACATCTGGCTGTGCATGGATTTCAAGAGCATGATGGGATGCGTTTGAAAGGACTGAAAGCGCTCCATTTTGTTTGAATGTCTTTAAAATCTTGCTTGAACGAGAATCGGTCACACAGAGGGCGCTGACATTGAGATAATGTAAAGAGTTGAACACTTCATGCGCCTGACGCGATCCGAAGCATACGAGACGACCCCGTTGGTGAGCGTGAAACCATGGTCTCGGAGACACAACACGGCCAGACCAAAGGTAAGGAAAAAGACTTTGAGCGTGGTGCTGGGGAAATCGATAAGCATAAGGAGGGCGTCGTCGAGACGAGGTGAAATGACGTGGTCAGGTCTTGGGAGAGCTTAGTTTGGGGCTCATGAGAAGACTCTGATGTGAAGGAGAACCCATGGAGGGCAAAGGGGAACCAGGGCGGATAACAGGCTCAACACATTGTCCGGTCGACATGTTGAAAAAGAGAAGCTGCAAATTTTGTGCTCTGAAATAATCTGTCAAGTGTTTGCTTTAAACATTTTCTAAAAACAATTTTTATAAGATAAATTAGTTCTCTTGTCTAGCTAGAGTTTTTCTTCTTGTGCTGCGTGGACCTGTGTTCTTTTTAAGTTTAAAAGCCTTCTACCACCCCTCATTCTCATTTACTCGTCTAGTGTAGTGTGTTTGAAATTTTGTTTCTTTTCAATCTATCGTGTCTGACCATGTCTGCTGTTTCGATGCATGTTATTGTGAACAAGATTGTTTAGTGTGTTCTCGGGGAAAAGAGTCCCCTCATGATTGTGTGATTCACGTTTTATTGAAATCGATGGTGTTTCAAGAACGAGTGATGCAGAACCTAATGAAGCACGATTGAAAGAAATTTAGAGATTGACAACACTATTTACCTGGCCATGCATTGACGACGAAAATAGTAAACGTTGGCAAAGGATGTATGACGATCCAGGAGGTTTCCCAAACCCTCTGTCGGAAGCGAATAAAGTTTAAAAGACGAAGAAGCACATAAAATTTGAAAATCTCGCAAACAAAGTTTGAAATATCTTCAGAAGGAAAGTTTGAAATATTTGTCAGACGTGCACATAACATTTGAAATATTCAGACGTACATACATTTGAAAATATCTTTCAGAAGCAAAATAAAGTTTAAAATATCTTCAGAAGCAAATAAAGTTTAAAACATTTATCGATGCAAATAAAGTTTAAACATTTATCAGATGCAATAAGTTTACAACCACTTTCTAAAAATTTTTAAAGATTGGAGAGTGTTTAAAAGGTTGATTTCACTCGAGCTTTCATTTGGTTTAATCTGTTGTCAATATTTCTTATTCTCTTCATGATGACCTTGCCCGATCTTCCTGGGTGAATTGAAAAATTTCTCCCAGGTTTATGAGACAACGTTCACGCTGGTCGTCTTATAGACGACGCTTGCAACGTTTAGCGGGTATTGAAATTTCAACAACTCGCGACCCACTTTCCATTCCCGTCCAGGTGGTCTTGAGCGAGCAGGATTCCATCTTTCCGATTGTGTCTATAGTGCAGATGCCTGTACGAAGGACCTGACACTGCCATTGTTTTAATGTCTTGACGCCCTGAACACTATTTTATCGTGAAACGCTCAATCATGTCAATGTAATGGACGGTCTTTACACTGCTCGAATGTTTGACACGAGCTCACTGTCAATGTTGGAGACAGGTCCCGTGGACTTACTCTTCTGCCACCTGAAAGGGCCTGGCGGACCGAGATGATGCCATCCATTTTGAAAGAACGGACATGACCTCACAGGATCTTCCTGTCTACTAACTAAAAGCACTTTCTCTGCGCGTCGCTCTTCTCAAAAGCACGATTCGACGCCTGGCCTCATACGAGACAATGGAGTCCCGACAAAGCCTTTCAAATCTACCTGGTTGAATACCACGAGGCCCATTTGCCGAGTACATTACTTTATGATGCAGTTTGAGCCCAGTTACAGACTCTCACTCCAACTGACGTCATTGCTCTTTCCCCGTGGACCTGGGAGACCTTTTACGAAAAGTGTTGCCCCATCCCGAGCCCATCGGACGACCTGCCCACCTTGAATGTCTCACCTCTTCTGAACGCCTGAACTTTACAGTGATTACTCGAACAGCAGGCGGCCCAAGGCAAGGGGCCTTCTGCAAGCTCTGTGGACGGTCTTGGCCCTTCCCAAATTGTATCGATTGGCGTACAAGGCCTGAGGCGACATGGACCTCAAACTGTTGGCCCTTTGATTCTCTTTGGCCTGCCGTCTTGGATGGCTGTTTGCACTCAATGGCCCGGGAAAGCGTCTTCCAACACCCGAGACGTGTTCCATCTGTCTGAGTCCATGCATTGGCCAGAAAAGACGCATTGTGGCCATGTATTTCACATGCGGTGTTTAATGCAACACCTGGAGGTGAGGAATACCTGTCCTCTCTGCAGGGCGCCCAACCCCATACGAGCAGCCCTGTAGAGGGGATTCTTAGAAAATGGGAGATGGATGACTGGAAGGAGCACAGCTCGGGACCAGTCATTCATCTCCCATTTTGGGCTACTCAGAGTCAAGGTTGGAAACGACAAGAAAACTCTGACACAATTGTTAGAACACGCAAGACCACAATGTGAAAGATGAAAAGCAAATCAGGCCATTCCATATAGTATACAAATTGAGGGTTTGGAACAGCCATGGGAGAATGTTTGCTGAAAGGAGCATAGCTCGGGACCAGGAATCATTCTTCCATTGTCGGGGTTTGGAAACGACAAGAAAAACCTTGACACATTGATTCAGACTGTGGCTGGAACATTGTGTGTAAGATTCACAATGGAAGGTTGAGACATTTTGAGACTGTGCCTGGAACATTGTGTAAGACTCACAATGGAATAATAAATAAAATATCGCAAAAGCCAAAAAGAATGAGGTGTTTAAAATATCTTTAGGAGCTTGACAAATCCAAACTCTTGGCAGAGCTCAAAAGTTTAGCATCTATCCTAGAAAAATTTTTAGAGAAGCTTACATGATTAGTTTCAGTTTGCTAGTAAACTTGAAAGTTGAGAGATGGCTGAACGAGGTCGAACCAACCTTTACACTATTGTTTTTCCAACGCCATGTATTGAAAGAAATTCTATCCACTTTTCCTTTGCAACAAATTTTTCAATATTTTATTTTCAACTGACATGTTTTGTACTTTTAGCGTTCAACTCATTCTTTGTTTTCAAACTCATATTCTTTGTTTTCCATTCATATTCTTTTATTTTCCATTCATATTCTTTCATTTTCCATTCATAATTTTTGTTTTCAACTCGTCAAGTTCCTTTTTCAACACGTCTTTTTCCTTTGAATCAAATCTTCCTCGGCTCCCTCCTCGACATACACTATTTTATTATCGTATAGATTCAAAATGCAGAGGTTCGTAGCGCGGATACAAGGGAATCACACTTAAACATTTCCAGCCCACATGGATCGGACATTATACCATGGGTCCTGTACACGCTTGGCAGCCCAACATTTTAATTTCCCCATGTCCTTTTCTATTCTGAAAGAGGGTACTGAGAAACGCAATACTTACGGTAAGTGGTCGATTGATGTGAACATGAGACGCTTAAATTGTCAGGACTCCTGGTCACACGAGGGTCCACTCACGTAGACGAGGGTTCGCATTCACGCCAAGAGTGGGCAACGTCGTGAGATGGCTTGCCTCCCATGTTCCAACACCCCTATTGGAATGATTCTCTGTCTTTTCTCGACATACCAACGTTGTAATACCTAGACTTATAGTCGCTGCTTTCGCCCAGGTTGACTAGTCTCATTGTCCCTACCTCCATGACATGGGTCAGTTGCCCAGCGGGACAAGTCTCATTTCTATTTGTCCCTCATCCAGGATGAAACAATTTTTAGTTTCAAGCCCTATATTTTTCAGAGGAAAATTTTCAATCAACACACCCCAAGGGACACGATTCTAACCCCTTTCCAAAAGGTCGTTTCCATTTTCAATCATTTTGAGGTCATTGTGCTCGGGATCTATTTTTCGACCGACTGTACTACTACTCCTAAATTTAACTGTAATGAATTTTAATGTTTGTACCTAAAAGCATTGTTAGAAGTTAATTAATAAAACTGTTAAACAAACTAACTAAGCAAATAAATTATTTTAATGGGAGGGATGAACTCTAGACACTACAATATCAAGATTTCATTATTCGGTATCAACTTGTCTGGTTTAACCTGAAATTCTCTGTTAGTATTATCCAGTTTTTGGAGATTGGCAATCCCGCTAAATCTCCTTCACACTAGCAATGAAAAGCTTCCGTCCATGTTGGGACAAATAACAGGTTTGACTTTTAAATCCAAAATTGTTGGCATCCGTTTCTAAACTTTAAGATTTTCGTTAGTGCTTACGTATATCAGTTCCTATTGTAATGTAAAATTTTCAATATGGCCATATGAATTCACGTCTACTGTGGTATTGTTATAGTCAAAGCATTCTCAAACCTGGTTTCAAATCTGAATAAAAGTGCATTTAAGTGTTAACGTAGGTTAAACAAGGTTCTGACTTCCACTATTATATACTTCTTTAGCTTAACTCAGGAAAGAAAAGCTGAAATGGTTCTTGTTTTAATAAAATTTATGCTGTCACCTTCTAATTGCAAATTAACCTCATTATAAATTTAGTAATTAATTCTGCTAAATAGGTAAAATTAGGTGTCCACTTGATTGTAAATTTTCTTTTAAAATTAAAGTCACAGTCTAGTTTAATGAGACAATTACCAGACCAATTTTTAACATGACTCTGTGGGGCTATATAGACCACTTTGAGAATCACTGTTCTAAAGTAATTTTAATTCTGAGAATTCGATTCCTTAATTTTGCCTTTGATGACGTAACTCTCGAAAATACCTTTTCCAAAGTGGCTTTTCTTATTAGTAGGCTGTAGAGCTTTAAAGCAAATGTAGCTAAATTTCTTAAAAATGGATTTTTAACTGCGTCTTTTATGTTAGAGATGTGACACCAAAATATGCTCCTACATTTAAGAGCTCATTTTCTGAAATAAAAATATCTTTCAACTGTAAGTTAAAAATTTGTCTCCAATGATTCTCCAGAACATCCAGTTTAGATTGATCTGCTAATCCTAAAGGCAGTTCAAAAAAAGAAAGACGATTTGAATTTTAAGAAAATATCAGGGAGAAAATTATCTATCTTTTTAAAGATACATAATTTGAAGGGATTCAGTTCAATGGTTACTCATATGAAGTATTGAGAAAGTTATGACATCTGTGATAGACTACTTTTGTACATTCAGGAGAAATTGTTTTACTCTTGCTTGTCAGTTTATTCAAAAAAGACATATCCAAAATCCACTTCTTCAATCGGCAAGTAAATGCTTGTTAAACTCATGTCAACTTCAAGATTTATACATTTGGGGTAAATTATTCTTCTTAGAAGAGTATAAAAGGATGAAATCTTCTAATTACTTCTGCAATTTGCAATGATCACTTTGAATAAGGAAATTAATCCACTCAAATTCTGCTAAATTTCGAAAAACAAATGTGAGATATAACTCATTTACCAGATCCAAATAGAGCATAGGTTCCCCACCTTTTTTGAACCGGCGCCCCCTTTTCTAGAGAATTCTTCGATACCGCCCCCCTACCACTCCAGATAAATAAGTGTGTACATAATGGTGAAAATGAGAATTAAATTTTAAGACAATATTCTATTACTAATAGAATATATATAATTTTAATTAATTTTTTTTTCTAAAGCTCTCAATTTTTTTTTACGTGCGAATCTGAAACAGCTATTGCTACGAATATATTTAAATGTGTAATATTATATATTTTAGTCGTAGGTATGATATTTTTGGTATTGAAACGCTACTGAATTTCTTCTTTATTTAAAAGAGAGGAATAAAAGTTTTAGCTTACCTGTTATAAAGACAGGCAGGTGTTTTGATGATAAGAAAAAATTAATTCATAATTAACTATTGCTTTCTAAATAAATAGTCAGTTTCAGCCTTCAAAGAATCACACGTTAATTCCTGGTTAAAATATCTCATTATATTTCTTGGATAATATACGAAATAAAATGTAGTGGACGAAGCATTTTTCCTACTGCTCATAGACAAAGACAACACGTATACTACAGAAATCATAAGCAGATATATACATCAGAGTGGGGGGAAAATGCTGAGTGTGCAAATTAGCGCCAGTCAGTCTTAGTTTACAACTCTTCGAATCTATAAGTAATGGAAAGGAAATACATGTACATAAATTTAAATATTCGAATGAGAAACTTGTTATAGTAGCTCGCATATATTATATTGGCAGTAGATATGACCCTACCCTGTTTCTTTGTTAAAAGAAGACTGCTTGCATGAGAACAATCAAAATGCATACTTAAAAAGTATGAATACTTAAAAGTAAAGGAATATGTTGAAAAGTATTTTTTATTAATATTTAAAGACACAGATTTCTAACTTAACTAATGAGAAGGTTGAATTTGATGCATTTTAAGAAGTTCGTCAATATCAGGCTCGATTTTACTTAAAAACAATCGTAAGTCGCCGCATTCAGTAACATGGAGCTGATTTCTCTTTTTAGTTATCAATGTTGCTACACCACTAAATCCACGTTCTGCTAAATATGAAGATGGGAATGCTATCAGAAATCGTTGAACAATCGACCATAATCCTGGGTACAGTTGTGAAATCGACTTCTGTAGCCATTCTTGAATTTAATTTTTAATTCCTCATTTGTCGTCAGTTCTATTAGTTCTCCTTCTACCTGGGATGATCCCCTGCTGTGTTGACATTTGAAAAAGGATCTAAAACCCAGTCTGGTATGTCCATGTTTAAAATGTCCTGGAATGGTTCATTGAAGTCACTGTGGAGATTTTCCAAGTGTTGACGTTGACAGTAAACAAGCAAGTCATCGTGCTTGAATGATACCGCTGACAAATATGGGAAGTTATTGAATTCGAGTCTGCCGAAATTTCTTTTATATAATAGCATTATATTTATATAAAAGCAGCAACGCTGCATTTAGTCTTAATCAAGTTTAAGTCATCGCCTTGAAGTTGGAGACAGACATCATTAAACAATTTATACAGGTCTACTAGGTACGCAATATCGCTCTTTGATTAGATGAGGTTGTCGTGTGCAATCACATGTCTTTTTTTCCTATTAACTCTACCACAGACCCAAACAGATTAAAAAACCGAGTCAGACAAGTACCTTTTGACAGCCAGCGTACCTCTGTGTGAAGCAGCAATCGGTTAAAATCATCATCATTGGCAATGCAAAACTGACTAAATAATCTGTCATTCAACGAGTTACTTCTGATTTTATTAACTGCTCTGTGTGATAACATACTGCAGTGACGTATGGAGGCGTTCGCTCAAATTTTTCGTAACCAAATGCTGGCAATGAATTAGGCAATGCACAGCAAGCACGTCAGGAACTTTATTTTTTAAGCACGCTATGAAGCCTTTGTGACGCCCTGTCATTGCCGGTGCGCCATCCGTAGTACTGACAAAATATTATTAAAAGGTATTTTCTTTTCCTCAAAAAACTTTTCTAGTGTATTAAATATGGTTTCTCCTTTTGTAACTGTTTTCAAATTGGTAGCAAAAACATTTCTTGACATATTTTTTCATCTTTGATAAGCCTGACGTATGGCAATAACAATGCCTCATTGGTTGGTAAAGTAGATCCATCCAGCTGAATTGAAAATTGACAAGTCTGCAAATGATTGCACAACGATTCTTCAATGTTTTCAGCCATCTCACCAATTCGTCTTTGCACAGAACTATTGCTCAAAGGAATTTTTTGGATAATATCTGCAGCTGGTTTATGAAGCACAGTGGTTATTACTTCTTTAATTGCTGGTAAAATTAATCTTCCCCTATTGTATGTGGCTTGCCTGTTTTAGCTATCAACAATGAGATATTGTACGAAGCTCGAAGTCCATCATCGTCTTGCTTAGAAGTTGATGAAAACATTTTGATATAGATGGCTTATTTTCAAACTTGTTTTTCATGTCTAGAAATTAGGTCATATCTTTGTCTTTCTTATCCGGATGTATTTTATTAAGATGTTCTTGAAGCCTAGAAGGTTTCATCGCTTCATTTGAAAATGTTTTTTTGACAAATTGGTGATGATGGATTTGTGGGATTTTCGATAAATCCGGATTGTATATAATCCACACTGTACTACCGTCTCTTCTTTTTTTGCTTCCGACATGGGGTTTTCTTTACTTATACTTGATCAAAGTTAAAGGAGGTATCTCTCAACAGTGAAAAAATCAACTTCAAAATTCTATCATCAATTGCGCGCGATCTTGCTATTGAAAAATAAAATGAGCAATCACTGCCTTAATTAGGTCCGAGACATAACAGGCATCGACAGGTAAAAGGTAAACATGCAGTGACTAGTTCATAACATACAGCGCGAGGGCAAAGGAGGTACGTCAACTATTTGTGGTTAGAACGGAATTACGGACAGATAATACTAAGAATTTTCTTGAAGAAATGCAAAAATGACGTTATTTGTCAAAAACTTATTATAATTGAATCACCACAAGCATTTTTTGCTATTTTTTGATAATTTTACGTGTATTATATATATCAGATATTTCATGTGACGTGTGTTGGACGAGATGTGAAAAGTTTTAATTTAATATTTAAAATTTTTTATATCATTCAATTTATTGTAGGTCTGAATGAAAATTTAAAAAGTTTTCAATATAATTCAATTTAATGAATCTTTAAGTTTTTCATCCAGTTCCCGAACTACCGAAATATGTGAATTTTCGCACACGTAATTGAAATGATTTAAATACATACACTCAACATAAGGTAAACAGTATTCAAGTTTGCTTTTTTTAGTACATAATCAGCGTGTTTTTGTAGTTTTTTAGACAAAATTAGTAAATCTGCCTACGCCCCTCCGTGCCATCTCAACGCCCCTTAATTTTCTCTGGGTTTTCTACCGCCCCCCCTGAAAGCCTCAAACGCCCCCAATGGGGCGTTATCGCCCACGTTGAGAATCTATGAAATAGAGTTTACAAAGATCTCTTACAAGATATTTGTCACACACCGAGGAAGCAAGCTGAAAATGAAGCTTTAAGGAATCCAAATTGTTTCCGATTCTTTCATTGCAATTGCTTCTTTCCAGCCATCTGGTTGAAGAAAGTGGAATCAAAATTGTATTGGATCCTTTCCATCATTCAGTGTCTTATATAAATCCATATAAGATTTTCTTTTTAAAGCAGATCTATGGAGCAAATTATATGATTCTCTTATCATATAATCTAAGTTAGATGGCAGATGCTCGTAGGCATATGAAGTCACTAAATGAAGCGAATGACAAAAGCATTTAATCAAGATTAGATTTGGGATGTCTTCCTTCATTAGAGTAAAAAAAAATTAATGATTACCCTCCTCAACCAAAGATTAGATGTGCCATTAGCCCCAAAAGCAAAGCAGTTTCCTAGGTTGAATCCTACTTTATTGAAAAAGTCTTTCACATGCTTATATAGTGTTAGCTGTAGATTCTACAACTTCTACTAGTCCTAAAAATTGAGATACTATGTTATTATCTCTTCCATTGTAGTATCAAACACACAAAGATGTTTACAGCAAGCAACATCTGTAGATTCATCAAGTATTAAGAAGAACTGGGACTTGTTAATTTCTGCTACCTGTTCTTTCCGCAATTCAGGAGAAATTATTTTCTTAATCAGAACTGAGCATTTATTTTTGTGTAAATTTAAAATCTCTGAAGCTGATGAACTGGTTCTAGTGCCTCTCTTATTAAAATTTCTCTTCCATGATCGATAGATTGAATGACTTCAGGGCAAGCAACAAAAACGCAAAGCTTTATTTCTAATACATTAATTTTGTTGAAAATTTCAAAAAGCTTCTTTATATTTCCTTTTTTCGAACATGGAACTATTTCAGAATTTTTTTATGCTTCATCGTAGTGCGTTTAATTAAGTCACTTCTATTTGCTCTCAATTCAGATCTGTATATCTTACAGTACTCCTTAGTCTTGTCATCTTTTACTTCGAGCCACAATTCAAACATGGGAGTTGTAAGCCAAGATTTTTTTGAAAGGAGGAATTTTTCACTTTGCTCATGATGACTATTTGGGGAGATAAAACTCTTGAAATTAAAATAAAATAATACGTCAAATCACAAAAATGAAGTAAATGAAGTTTTCAACAGTTTTACAGGTTATCACTCATCACAACTAAAGTACATACATACGGTCAGAAATTTCTATCATGCGTCTTAGAGCGAGTAACAATTTATTAATCAATCAATACCTTTTATTATAAGTATATTCTTATAAGAATATACTTATAATAAAAATAATATCTAACTTATCTTTTGATCAAAAAACAAGTATTAAAAAATTAAAGTCGATTCCTACTTAGATCAACAAAGAAATTTTTTATTTTAGTTAATTAAATTTAATTAGTGAATTAATATTTGAAAAAACTATTAACATCACCCACTACAAGTTTTAAAAAATATATTTAAAGCCACACACACACGCAAGAAAACATTCGTCAGAAAAACTTACTGGTGCCATCTGTTGGTGCTAGTTGTAACTTTATCAGAAATAACGCAGAATAAATTTAAAATTAAAATATAAAATTTAATTAATGGATTAATATATATTTGACAAAACTGTATTAAAATCAAGTGTCATCCACTACAAGTTTTAGAAAATGTATTTGAACTTCAATGGAAGAATAAAAAGTATTTTATTAACGATTGAAAGTTTGAACAAGATATATATATATATATATATATATATATATATATATGTAATGACTACTTCTAACTCTCCTTAACTGTACCCCGTGAAATTATTTCCTAGTTCTTTCGCCTAAGACTGTTATAATCTTAATCTAATTGTACGAGCGCATAATCTTAATCTAATTGCTCCCACGCATTTGCAGCCAATCACGACTCCTGTTATAAAAGAGTCGTACGACCTTCACCGCCAGTATAAAAGACTCTGAACACACGGTTACGCGCTCTTCTTCTCTCTTGTCATCATGTAGTGTGTTGCAGCTAGTATTTGTGTGTATCGTCCTTTGCTTTATGTGTTCAAGATGTGAAATAAAAAATTTAATTAACCACAAGAATGCCACTGCAAGATCCATTAAAAAAATTCATCATTACAACATCGTCGTATTACACACACACACACATATATATATATATATATATATATATATATATACACTGGTGTCCAAAAGTTAAGCATAAATCGTAAAATGCGAAAAACATGGAATAAATATTCGTAAAATTATTCCAAATTTCTTGCGGATATTAATTGGGAGAAGAAGAAACATTGGGTTTATGTAAAACTTTTCAGTCGACTACCTTCTGCGTGAAACACCGGCGCATGTCGGAACGCGGAGAAACCGATTCACGCAGCATAGGCAGTTCAGACAAGTTTCGTGCAACTGCTGTGCGAAGGAACGTTGTTAACCATCAAACAAGGTGAATGAGAGCACAAAGACGCCAATTGGACATGTTTACGAAAGGAAGAATCGTTGGAATGCTGGAATCCTCAGGATCACAAACCGAAGTGTCTCGAATTCTGAATGTGGACCAGTCTGTGATCTCAAGACTGTGACAGAGGTTTCAAAGAACGGGAGATGTTACCCGACAACCAGTATCAGGTCGACCAAGAGTCACAACCCCCCGCCAAGACCAATATCTGGAAATAAGTGCTTGACGTGAGAGGGGCAGTACTGCCGAAGCACTGAGTTCGGCGCTCACAGTCGCCACAGGAATATGAATTTCGAGACAAACTGTTTACAGGAGACTCAATCATGCTGGCCTGTATGCCAGACGAGCGGTTTGCATTCCCCTCACGTCTGCGCATAAACGCGCTCGTTTGAAATATCAACATTGGAGTGTGGGAGAGTGGGCCAATGTGATGTTCAGTGACGAGTCCCGGTTTAGTCTGAGTAGTGATTCTCGGCGGGTAACGATATGGAGAGAACGTGGAACACGTTTTGAACCGAGAAACATAACGAAAAGACATAATTTTCCATCAAGGGGAGTAATGGTATGGGCAGGCATCATGATGGACGGCCGCACAGACCTCCATTTCCTTGACACGGGGTATGTGACTGCTCACAGATACAGAGACGAAGTTCTTGAGCCTTATGTTCGCTTGTTTCGAGGTGCTGTCGGTCCTAACTTCATATTCAAGGATGATAATGCGCCAGGTCACCGAGCGGTGCTGATTGATGACTTCATTAAAACGGAAAACATCCAATGCATGCCGTGGCCTTCAAACTTCCCTGATTTAAATTCTATCGAGCATGTATGGGATATGCTCGGGAAACAAATCGCAGCCCTTTCGCGCCCACCAAGCTCCGTTACAGAACTGAAGAGAGCTCTCCAAGAAGCTTGGAACCGTTTGAGCCCACAACTCATTCATCATCTCAAACAAAAGTACTTATACTTAAAACTGTTATTTATTTTTAAAAAATTCGGATACTTGTCTTTGTTATAAATTATTTTACTGAATCAGCAGTTTGAAGAAAGGAATGAAGCCCCAAATAGTTAAAATGAGAAAATCTGTAAGAAAATCTTGCAAATTTTCTTAATTATTTTTCAAAATCTAACTTTTGTGGGAGATTCTTACATTGATATCTAGTTATTTTTATGAAACAAAAAACACATATCAATTTTATAAACAACAAATCAGTTTCACGAATAAAATCTCTTAAATACAAGAACTAATATTTTTAACGTATGTGATCGTTACTCCAGCAGCAAATAAATTTTCAAGTATTTACATATATAGCAGACGTTACCCATACACTTCGCTTGGTATTTTATGATGTATAACTATATACTGTTTACATATATAATGTCCTAGCAACAAGGATTTGATTGTATATTGAAAAATATACTTATACATGTAACTCTCGCCTCTTGATATAAAAAGTATTTCTATTTAATATTTTCTAATAATCTCTAAAATTGAAGTAGAATAACTTTTTGTGCTCTCGTAACCCAATACCCAAATGGATTTCCGAAAAATTAATTTTCTGGGTATCTCTATCCCGTAAAAGAAATGCGCGTGCAAAATTTCAAGTCTAAATCTAATAAATAAAAAACGGAATTTTTAGTATCAATACGCCTCATAACCGCGTTGACAGTTGATTTCCAAAACAACCGTTCTTAGCGGATTTCAATTCAATAAAAGAATCATGCAAACCAAATTTCATTATTATACTCCTAGTAGTTCGAAAACGGGAATTTTTTTTGTCAGTACACCCAGGGGTCGTTTTCCATAAAATCGATTCTTAGCGGATCTCTATTCAACAAAAGAAACAAGGTTAACAAATTTCCAGTATGTGGGTCTAACAATTAAAAAACAGAAATTTTTTTCTTTAACTCCCCTTTACCCCTCGCACACAACCTCTTTGTCTCTTTCGCAAAACACTTTGTCAGATGAACTGTATTCCTTGAAAGGAACATACCTACCAATTTTCAAGCAGGTAGGTCTAATAGTTTAAAAAAGGAAATATTTCTCTATTACGCCCCTTAATCTCCCCACAAAGCCCCTTGAGGGTCTATTTCCGCGAAACCTATTTTGTAGCGGATCTCTACTCCATGAAAGGAATCTGCTTAAGAAATTTCAAGAGAGAATGTACGCTTAATAGTTTAAAAATGGAAATAATTATTTATAACGCCCCTTAACGTCTCTTGGGGTTTGATATTTGCAAAATCCGTAATATAATTATAACTGTAACTCTCGACTCTAGATATAATAAATTAAAAGTAAAAAAACTTTTTTAAAAACAAGCTTTTATTTAAACGCGCTAAAAAGAATAAAATAAATCTTTATTTAAAATTTTTTTTACTATCAACTTATAACGTCATTACACAATTTATATGATATAAAAGCTTGTCGTGAGATTTACCTGTGCAGATAAACAAGTAAATTACAAAACTTGATCTGATTGAGTTTAATTTTTAAAAATTTTAAACTAAGTAAATAAAAGTACTTTAATCTCGCGACGTGCTTTTATGTCATATAAATTGTGTAATGACGTTATAAGTTGATAGTAAAAAAAGTTTTAAAGAAAGATTTATTTTATTCTTTTTAGCGCGTTTAAATAAAAGCTTGTTTTTAAAAAAGTTTTTTTACTTTTAATTTATTTTTACTTTTTAGTTATCACTGGACAAGTTTCTCAGTCTGTTCATCTCATTCAACGCACCATTGTTGCTAGGTGTTTTCCGGTTATTTTCGAAGAGTCTAGCTAAATGAATTCTCGCAAAAAGGGTACTAGTCCAAAAACACAATTTTCCTTAAATCCGTAATTTTTAAGCAATTTTTTCAATCTTCGTACAGATCTTGGGTAATATTGTGCTACACACGAAAACAAAGTTTTATGGGATTTTCTTCATAAATGACGAAGTTATTAAATATTTAATTAAAATTTTGAGTAATATTTGAAAAATCGTAAAAAAAAGTGTTTGGCATTTTATTTTTTAAATGACTGATTCTAAAAAAGCAAAGCATGAGCTGTTTTAGTACGGAATGTCGATTCATTTAAGCAAAAAAAATTCATGCGCAACAATTTAGACATTATTTTCATAAAAACTCATCGATTTTGAATTCGTAAGAAATACAAATATTATTATTTTGTAAAAAACATTATACCGTATCGGGAAGAAATAAATGATCTTTCCGATTCTGTAATTATTTTTTGTCTGAGTTTCATAGATTAAAGTTAGATAACTTTTTTAAAGAATTTCTACTATGCTCCATCTCAGTTTAACTTGGCAGCGTTGAGAAAAGTATACAATGTACCAATCTACTTGAAAAATAGCTGTACTCTTTAGTTTTGAATTTAAAAAAATCCAAGGAAATAGTTAGAAATTTGAAAAAAATAGCATACGTTGTAGAAACGTAATTATTTTTTAGACGAAGTTAATAAATACAGTCAATAGCGCAACGTTACGAAATTCCAGTTTGGCTGAAAACCGATTTTCGACGCCAACTTTTGTCATTGTTGTAACAATAACATTATTACAACAATGCAAACATATCAAAGTTGGCACCCAAAACTAGTTTAACGTTTTTAATTAATATCTTTTTAATTAATTGAATATCGGAATATAAATGGTCAAAACATGCATTGTCATCAAAACTAAACGTGTATACAAAATTTCAGCTCAATAGGATGAAGATATCAGCTTCAAAATTGAGTTGCAAGATTCCACCCGAACAAATTACATACATTGCAAGTTAAATAAAAGCTTTTTAAAAAGGACAGGACTTCTAATTTGTATTTTCTAAAAATCTATAAAATTGAAGTATAGAATGATGCTTGCACTTTCGTAACCCTATAAGAAAGTGGATTTCCGCAAAATCAATTTTTGTGTGGTAGATCTCTACTCTGTAAAATAAACATGCCAGACAAATTTTAAGTCTAAATCTAATGCAGCAAAAATGAAGTTTTTACTATCAATACCCTCCGTAATTCAGTTGAGAGTCGTTCTCCAATATAACTGCTCTTAGCAGATTTCAATTTAACAAAAGGAAAATGCAAACCAAATTCCATTATTATAGTCCTTGTTGTTCGAAAAAAGGAGAATTTTTATCAATACGCCCCAGTAACCCCCTGTTTCCCCAGGAGTTGATTTCCGTAAAATACATTCTTAGTAGTTCTCTATTCAACAAAAGAAACATGCTTAACATATTTCAAGTACGTGGGTATAACTATTCAAAAACAGTAATTTTTTCTATAACTCCCCTTGACCCTTCGCAGCCATCCTTAGGCGTCAATTTTCATTTTACTTTTTGTTATAAAACTCTGTTCCAAGGAAGAAACGTGCCTACCAATTTTCAAGCGGGTAGTTTAAAAACGGAAATATTTATCTATTACGCCCCTTAATCCCCCGAAATGAAACTTGTGGCTTGATTTTCGCGAAACCCATTTTGTAGCGGTTCTCTACAATACGAAAGGAATCTGCTTACCAAATTTCAAGACTGTACGTTTCATACTTTAAAAATGGGAATAATTATTTATAACACTCCCTGAGCCCCCGCAACGCCACCTGGGGTCGATTTTCACAAAACACATTATAAAGCGCATCTTTATTCATTGAAAGGATTCTGCTTATCTATTTCAAAACTGTACTTCCAGTAGTTTAAAAATGGAAATAACTATCTAGAACGCTTTTTGAGCCCCGTAACACAACTTGGGAGTCGATTTCAACGAAACCATTTTGTAGCAGATCTCTACCCTATAAGAGGAATCTGCTTACACAATTCCAAGATTGTACGTCTAACAGTTTAAAAATCGGAATTTATAACGCCCCTTAACCCCCCGCTACACCCCTTGGGTTAATTTCCTCTAAACCCATTTTGTAGCGGATTTTACTCCATGAAAAAAACATGCCTACCAATTTTCAAGCAGGTAGGTCTAGTAGTTAAAAACGGAAATATTTATCTTTTACCCATCCCCCCTTCATCCCGCGCAACACAAATTGGGGTAGCTATTTTCACAAAACCCATTTTGTAGCTGATCTCTAATCTATGAAAGGAATCTACTTATCAAATTTAAAGACTGTGCGTCGAATAGTTTAAAAATGGAAATAATTATCTAAAACGCCCCTAAGCCCCCACAACGCCACTTGGGTGTCGATTTTCACCGAATTCATTTTGTAGCGGATCATTGGGTAAGCAGATTCTATGAAAAGAATCTGCTTACCAAATTTCAAGATTGTACGTCGAGTAATTTAAAAATGGAAATAATTATCAACGCCCCTTAAGCCATGCAACGCCACTTGGGAGTCAATTTTCACGAAACCCATTTTGTAGCGGTTATTTGCTCCATGAAAGAAATATGCCTACGAATTTTCAAGCAGGTAGATATGATAGCTTAAAAACGGAAATATTTATCTATTACGCCCCTTAATCCACCGCAACGCCACTTGGAGGGGGGGGGGCTATTTTCACAAAACTCATCTTGTAAAAGATCTCTACTCTATGAAAGGAATCTGTTTATCAAATTTAAAGGCTGTGCGTCTAATAGTTTAAAAATGGAAATAATTATCTACCCCCCCCTAAACCCTCGCAACGCAACTTGGGGGTCGATTTTCACCAAACTCATTTTGTAGCGGATCTCTACTCTATGAAAGGAATCTACTTACCCAATTTCAAGATTGTGCGTCGAGTAGTTTAAAAATGGAAACAATTCTTTATAACGCCCTTAAACCCCCGTAACGCCCCTTGCGGTGGGAATTTCGAAAAAAAAATCCGTTCTTAGCTGATCTCTACTCCATGAAAGGAACATGTCTACCAAGTTTCAAGTCTGTAGTATGAACAGTTTCGGAGATATCGTGATTAGTCAATCAGTGAGTGAGTCGCTTTTCTCCTTTATATATATAGACTAGCTGACCCGGCAAACGTTGTTTTGCCAAATAAATTATTTCTAGTGAATATTTTTGTAGTCAAATAAAAAATAACAAACTCATTGTAAGTGAGTGGGGATGTAGTATATGATTAAAAGAGGAGTGATGGTAAATTTTAAAAAAATTATGTGATTCGTTTGGCATTGGCAGCAGTGATAAACTTGAATGTTGAATTAAATTGTTGACCATTTGCAGCATTATTTTTAACTATTTCTGTTGTTCATATTTCTTTGGAAACATGAATTGAACGTTCGAATTGACTTCAAGAACAGGTTAGAATCGGGGTCCGTACCAATATGTAAACCGTTCAATGGTTCAGGTGGTGTTTCAATTTCCGGTAGTTTGCACTTTTTCTGACGCGCAACACATCGCGGCTGGCTCATTTTTAAATTTAAGCGCCTTACATTGCGGACTTTCCTTGTCCATAGCACCAATTGTTACATTCGAATGAGCGTAATATTTAACATTGGGCCCATACTCGAATGCTAGACGACAGAATGAATCGGATGTAAATGCTCGATGTACTTGTTGATCATTTGCTCTGAGTGTGTCAAATAGGAATTGACGCGCTTGTCTTTGTTCTAATCGTCTTTGTTGATTTTGTTCAACTCGTACCTCTTGTGATTGTGATTTACGCAACTGCACCATATTCACACGCACATCTTTTTTATCCTGTTGGATTTGTTCGTTTGTTCTTTGAGTTTTTCTGTTTCGCATGGCTGTAGATTTAGTAATTCGATGGCCTAAATCAGACCCTTTGCGTCTTGCTGGCATTATTTACTGTACAAAACACACAAATAGATCAAATTTTAGTAGTTAATGCTAGAAAACAGTAGTGCTTAATGCTAGAAAACAGAATACTGATAATGTATCTGTTCTTTTATTATTTTACCTCTACCTTTCACAATTTTTCTCTTTACATTGAAAATGATTCTCAAAAATTTTGAGCGCACTGAGTATTACAGATTTATTAATTGGCGTTTAATAATAAATAAACTAATAAATAATAAATAAGAACTCAAAATCTCTGAATATATGCAGAAATGGTTTATACAGGTAACACAATAGTTGTTGTTGGCGAGAGCTCGTGACACTTATTAAAAACTATTGATTTATATGAGATCACTTAATTAACTGAACTTGAGAACTATCTTGAGCAAAATGGGAATAAATAATTATAGCACTGCAAATTGATGATACATTTAGTATAAGAATATACTTAATATGAGAGTTGTACTGAGAAAGTAAAATGATAAGTATAAACTGCTACGATCGATGCACAATCAATAATAATGCCCGAAAACGGTTTAGGCCCTAAATTTAAGTGAGTGAGGTCCTAAAAATGAACTCTGTAAAACGTTTTTCATTATGTTTTATATGTTTCAGCATATTCATAAAAAATAAATTTAGGCGATATAATTCTTCAATCATCTGTGCTTTTCAAAATATCATAAAGCTCTTTCACATGGAATAAAGCTCAACAGAAATATATTATTTACAACTTTCCTAAATGACAGTGACTTATTTATCTTCCTATAATTTTTCTCTGGGTCTAAGTTTTCTTTTTTCCCTGACAGAGTAGTACACTCATGTCCATAAATTAAGAATAATAAAGTTCAGGCAAAGAAAGAGACAGAAGCAAAACAAATTTGACTTATTTGTAAAGTCTATTTGTTAAAAAAAAAGGTAAAGAACAAAAAAGATGCTATATGTTTGACATAATTAAAAAAAATTGCGATTTTTAGTCCCTGGAAGCAAATTTCAAAAAAGAACCTATTTACAAAAAACAGTATAACATGGTTAGTATGATGGTTAATACGGAGTATGTCTCTCGGACGATGCAATACAGGCCTTACAACGCCTACGCATGCTGAGTATCAAATTATCAATCTGATCTTGGGGAATATTACACCACTCATCAAGCAATGCCCTCCAAAGTTCCGGTAGATAGGTGGGAGGCGGTTGACGAGCTGCAATTCGTCTGCCAAGCATATCCCACAAAAGCTCTATTGGATTCAAGTCCGGTGAGTATGCCGGACAATCCATACGGGTGATATCCTCCGACTGAAGGCATTCATCTGCAATGTTTGCACGGTGAGGACGGGCGTTGTCATCCATAAACAGAAATTCAGCACCTATGGAGCCCCGAAATAAACGTACATATTGTTCCAGAATGACATCCCGATAGATGTGGCCTGTCATCGTTACACTCTAAACATGCAGGTCAGTTCTGGAACCAAGAATAATTCTTCCCAAACGAGCCATCCTGCACCACCGTAACGGTGTCATTCAATGGTGTTCTTTTGGTGGTAACAGGTACCTGGCGCTCTCCATATGAAAGTCCAGCGAGAATCAGACTGCAAACTAAACCTGGACTCGTCGGAAAACATCACACAAGACCACTGTTGCGGTGTCCACAATGCATGTTCTCTACTCCAGGTTAATCGCAGGCGACAGTGAGTTGCGGTAAAGGGAACACATCTGACAGGCCTACGAGCATATAGACCAATGTGCCCTAAGCGTCTGTACACGGTCTGCCTTGAAACTGTCGTACCGTTAGCTGAAGACAGCTTACGAGACAGGTCTGATGCTGTGTTCCGTCTGTTTCTTTTGGCAGTAACTGCCAAATACCGGTCCTCATTCGGCGTTGTAACTCGGGGGCGACCTGTGCTGTAACATCTACTCACATTACCATCATCTTGGAATCGTTGCCAAAGCCTGGAGATGACACTCTGGGCGATTCCAAGTTCCTCGGATACTTCCAGCTGGTACGTCCACATTCCAGTCGTCCGATAATTCTACCACGTAAAAAATCATCCAAATGCTTCCTTTGTGCCATAACTATGCGGTTATTGCACTGAAAGGCTTTTAAAGCGCTTGTGAACAATTTTACTTCTTTGCCACCATTCCTTATATACCCCTCTCTTACACTCTCGTCATTGTGACGTACTATCCGCGCCCTCTGGTGGTTTCCTGTAATTTGCATATTCTTCTTCAAGTTGTGTGTGATAATTCTACAGGTGAAATTGTTATTTTAGAGTTCAATTTCTGTGTGATTCTGAATTATCCTTAATTTATGGACATGAGTGTATTTTCACATCTGGCTCGAAACCGATTTTCGACACCAAGCGAAACAAGACAGGGGTTTTAAGGTTTTTAATTAATATCTTTTCAACTAATTGCAATATTGGAATGAAAACTAGTTAACATTCTATTCTCAGACCTAGTGAATATTCACAAAAAAATTCATAGGATTTGGTCAAGTCGTTTCGGAGGAGTTTGTTTACAAACACTGTGCACGAGAATTTTATATATTAGATATATAGCCGCCCATCCGGTATAGTGGTTAATGACGCAGACTGCTGTGCCGTAGGGACTGGATTCAAATCTCCTAGAAGGCATGGATGTTTGTAAATGTATAGTGCCTTTACTGCATGGAGGTTACTCAGAATAGCAGTCGAGCCGCAAGTTCGCTAGTGAGGTGGGTAGAGGGGACGAGAGGTGGGTGGCCTCTGACCACCCCCAGGGTGTTCGACGCAAAACTTGGGTGGAACCGATCTAAAATATCGTACTGTCACCTGTATGGTATTCAAAGCTACTGATAACGACAGGCGTACTACTAGCCCCTTGCCATGGTGAATTTCGTGGACATTGATCTGATGATATTGTCGATTAGGTGGCATAAGTAACAACATGTATATTTTTTTACATATTAATCTAATATATAAAATTCTCGTGTCACAGTGTTTGTAACAAAACTTCTCCGAGACGGCATGATCGATTCTTATGAAAATTTGTGCGTATACTCAGTAGGTATGAGAACAGGACGTAAACTGTTTTTCATTCCGATATTGCAATTAGTTGAAAAGATACTAATTAAAACCTTGAAACGCGTAATTGTTTTACCCTTGTGAGTTGCTTTTTCAGTCGAGCGTCATTTCAATTTCAGCGGAGTGAAGTTCCGACTTTTTCCACGTTTTAAAAGTAACAATCGAATTGTTTCTATCAAACTCAGACAAAAAAATAATTACAGAATCAGAAATATCATATATATCACCACGCTATGGTATAATTTTTTTTACAATATAATAATATTTGCATTTTTTACGATTTTTTTAAAAATGAGTCAAAATTGATGCCTTTTTATGAAAATGATTTCTAAATTGTTGCGAAAGAATTCGTTTTCGTGTTATTAAAATGATATTCTACACTAAATAAGTTCATGTTTTTCTCTTTTAGAATCAGCCGTTTAAAAAATAAAATACCAAAAACTTTTTTCTTACGATTTTTCGAAAAATACACAAAATTTTAATTAAACATTTAATAACTTTGACATTTGTGAAGATAATCTCACGAAACTTTTTTTTCGTGTGTAGATTAATATTATCCGAGATCTATACGAAGATTGAAAAAATTGCTTAAAGAGCAGATTAAATATTTTTTTGTCTATTTCAATTTTTGCTAAAATTCATTTATATTGTATTTTTATTAAATTTTTTGTTTAAAAATTACAGTTGTTTGCAATCGATGTTTGAAGTTTGGAAACATTAACTTAAAAATTAAGCCACCAAAAAATTAAAAACTTAAATAAAAAACGCGATTTTAAGTGGATAAAAATACGTTTTAGAGACATTTGGAAGCTATTTGTATGTAAAGATTAATTGATTAAAATGAAAAACTGAAATCAATTTTATTATTTTAGATTCATAGAAACTATCTATAATAAAAAATTATGAAAATGTTTTTGTTTCACTCTCGGCATCAGAATCGTTTTCTTTTTATTGCTTAAAATTTATTTTAACTAAAGAATATTGTTTTTTATAAGTCTTTGATCGAAATTTGAAGATAAATTTTATCTGGGGGGGGGGGGAGAACAGGAAAAAAAGTTCTACACTAAAAAAAGCCACTGTAACGCCGGACTATAGAGAGAGAAAAGAAACATGTCTGACATCGGTAAGATGTGGAAGAAATTTCGAAAAAGGGAATTGTAATGACGTCAATGTAGAAATCCCATACACACCAGGAAGTTCTGACCCCAATAAGGGAAGGGAAATTTCCATAGCAATATGTTATGCATTCGAATATGTCTGAGCAACGCAGGGAGTAGATATAAAATGCCGGTTCTGGGACAAGAAGAGCCTCCATAGACTTAACATGGAGACCGGTTCTGGGATACGGAGAACCCCAGGGGGGGGGGGGTGATAACGGTCTTGGGCGTCCTTATCTGCTGTAAAACGTTCTGAGCATGCGTTATGAAAATTTGAAATGCTATGGATTCTCATTGAATATACTAATTACTTTACTATTGATTTTTCAATTGATAAATTTTAAAAGAAAAAATAAGATTTCAATAATATTTTCTAATTTACTTTAACAATTTACAAACAATAATTATTTTTTATGATTTATTATTTTTAATCCTTTCTCGTATTGGTAAGGGGTCTTCTCTGTTAATATAATTTGGGGAGACTTTGAGAACACGTGTATATTTTTAGTGATAGACTATTCGTATTTTTACTTAATTAAATGAATTCATTAGTTAAAATTAATATACTGTTCCACTTTATTGTGAGATTGGATGCAAATTGTAGTCTTGATGAAGGGGGACTGACTCTTTTTGGAAAAATGGAACTTAATGTTAGTCAGAGCTGTTTTCTTTTCAATAAATGTTTTTCATTTTTTAAAAACTAATTTTCAAAGTTGCATTGTTTATTTGTATGTTAGAAATTAAGAGAAAAGCATTCCATTTTATATATTTGCTAGTTAAAATTTATTGAGATCAATAGGTTTAAAAACTATAAATTATATGTTTGTTTCTTGAGAGTGTTCTCATTTGCAATGGAATTTCCAAACCTTAAACATCCATGTTCTATGTGATGATATGCGGACCTTGTAATTCTGGTAAAGCTTTCTTTGTTAGACGAATCTTAGAAACAAAATTAATCAAACCTTTTCCTCCCAAAATTATTTGTTATGGGATTTATCAATAACTGTTTGATAAGATGTCTGACATAGGATTTCATGAAAGCATGCCTTCGGATGTAGAAAATATTACTAATGCTCTCATAATAATAATAGATGACTTAATGAATGAAGTAGATGGACAAAAAACTTTCAAACTTGTTCACAAAAGGAAGCCATCATAGAGATATTTCCGTAATTTTTTTCTACAAAATATTTTTTGCAAGGTAAAACAAATTAGGAATATTTCTTTAAATAATTCTTACCTATGTTGTTTTAAAAATGTTAGACAAGACGTTATAGATAATTATTCCCATTTTTAAACTATTAGACGTAGAGTCTTGAAATTTGGTAAGCAGATTCCTTTCGTCGAGTAGAGAACCGCTACAAAATGGGTTTCACGAAAATCAACCCCCAAGTTTTATTTCGGGGGATTAAGGGGCGTAATAAATATTTCCGTTTTTAAACTATTAGATCTACCTGCTTGAAAATTGGTAGGCATGTTCCTTTCATGGAATAGAGTTCCTCAAACAAAGAGTAAAACAAAAATCGACCCCTAAGGAACGTTGCGAAAGGTCAAGGGGAGTTATAAAATTCCTGTTTTTGAATTGTTATACCCACGTACTTGAAATTTGTTAAGCATGTTTCTTTTGTTGAATAGGGATTAACTACGAATGTATTTGACGGAAATCAACTTCTGGGTGAGCAGGGGGTTACTGGGGCGTATTGACAAAAAAAATTCCTTTTTTCGAACTACAAGGACGATAATAATGGAATTTGGTTTGCATTTTTCTTTTGCTGAATTGAAATCCGCTAAGAACGGTTATTTTAGAGAACGACTCTCAACGGGATTGAAGGGGTATTGATAGTAAAAATTTCGTTTTTGCTCTATTAGATTTAGACTTTTAATTTGGCTCGCATGTTTATTTTACGGAGTAGAGATCCACCGAAAATCGGTTTTGCGGAAATCCATTTGATTATAAGGTTACGAAAGTGCAAACATCATTCTATACTTCAATTTTAGGGATTATTAGAAAATACAAATTAGAAGTTCAATCCTTTTTTTTATCAAGAGGTGAGAGTTACAGGTATAAGTATATTTTTCAATACAATCGAATTCTAAATGCTCTAGTACTTAGATATCAATAATTTATATATATAAACAGTATATATTTATAAAACATCATGAAATTCCCAGCGAAGCGGGTGGGTAACGGCTAGTAATAAATAAATAGAAATATATCATTTTCTTCCTCAGTTAAGTATTTACAAATAATTTACTTACAATTAAGCATCTATCAATTACATAATTCATTAATATATTTCTGATGGTCCTATTCCCTAGAGATCTTTTAAGAAACCTTTTTATTGCATTTAATAATTTCATTTTATAAATGGTGTTGAAGGAATAGCTTAATGAACGACAGTAGAAAACTAAGGTTAAAAGATCTTCTTTTATAAATAATAATTTTCTTTCTTAAAAATGTAATTTAACTAAAAAGTGTTATATAATTTCATTTTTATATACATATATATTTTATATTGCAGCTTATCATGGTGGTCGATGTAACAAAGGTGGTTATGATCATGACCTTGTGGCCGGAGTATTGTGGTTTCAAGTCCTGGTGATACTGAAGATTCGCCATGTAGAAGGGGCCAATGCCTTTTAAATCTGTTGAGCTCATTGGTGTGATGTGGTAGTTTGGAGAGGATAGTGGCAGCTCAGGTGTCGTACTCGTCACTTGACCATGGTTCAAAATTACAAGGTTCATTGCCAATAGCCCTTGTGTTGCTTTGTAGTGCGACGTTAATGTAACTCTCTTTCACTGGAACTTAACATGGGGCTCTACAGTACATTTAGAACCTTCAATTCTTCCGATTTCATCAAAATCTCAACAGCTTTGTTTACATTTAATAAGAGGAACTCTTCATTTACAAATGTTGAGGACTTTTCAAAATGCATTAAGATAATTAAATAGAGCTAGAATTCAAAATTGAGAGTAGTTTATTAGATCTTAGTTGCGCTGGTTACGTCAGAAGCAATAATATAAATTGACTTTGGAAATGAGTGTTACTCGGTTTTTATTCTTGCACTACATTAAGGAAGTCTGAAACAGAATTATATCTTTCAAAGAGATCCCATTAAAAAACTACATATTTGACCTCAGTTTATACAATTGCCTTCGCCAAAAAGGCAGCACAATTTAGTTCTAAACATTCATAGTATCCTCAAAGGTGTGGTTTATATCTGGTTTATTCTAAACATAAATATTTCTATAACTAACAGTGTGTATTATCTCCATCTTTGGATTTTATTGTAATAACTAGCTATGGCAGGCCATTTATACATATGCATATGACAGCAAATATAATAACTGCAATTATAATTACGCATTCACAATAAACACACAATTTATAAAAAGATAATGTGAAATAAAAATAGGCACCATTAGTTATGCTCAGAATCACTGAAAAGGCAACAATTTTAAATACGTATTTACATGCTGACAACAGCCATTGATAGAGAAGCTGAATTACTTGAGAATCATCTCTCTCTGGTAAAGAACATACCAACTTAAAAAATAATTTTAAAAATTCTCTGCTTATAAATTAATAGCATATTGAAATTATATTTCTAATATTATTAATAGAAGTTACTAGTTTGTCTAAGTATGCAATATTTTTTGTTGGGTCACATGATAAAAAACTGGATATATATATTCAAAAACATATTGCTTTTCCTTTTTAATAAAAAGATGGTAACCGTCTTAATTTTGAAGTAAAAAATTATGAAATGAATTAATAGAAATAATTTTTAATTACTTTTACCATAAATGTTAGGTACAGCAATTTACAAATATAAGAATACTGCTCTATTAAATGCACTTCAAATATCTTACATATAGAATCAACAAGCTTAGCAATAGCAAAACTAAAATCAGAATAACATATCATTAAAATGAGCTAAATGGAGTAATAAAAAGACAATAACTTCATTTTATTGCTTGACTATTTTTAAGCTTCTTTTACTGAAGTTTCTGAATTTATTTATTGCTTTCCCTTTTTCCCCAAAAATAAACGCTTCAGTAAAAACACTAACAAACTTTGATATGTACAGAAGTGAAATTTTAAGAGTAAATTTCAGTGTCCATTATCACTTTCAGTTAAAATACAAATAAAAACTAGTTGACTAGTTGTACTAATTTCAATATATTTTAACAGTCAATAACTTAAAGAAAAATAATCATATAATTGAAATAAGGTTTCTTTCAGAATATATGATA
Source organism: Trichonephila clavata (assembly GCA_019973975.1). NCBI lineage: Eukaryota > Metazoa > Arthropoda > Arachnida > Araneae > Nephilidae > Trichonephila > Trichonephila clavata. The sequence continues at coordinate 50,797 of BMAO01020214.1, forward strand.
ATACATTACATATTTTCAGGGTATAAAAATATAGTTAAAAACTTCTTTAAAAAATCTAAATATATCATATATCTATGCATCTGTAATAAAATTAAGCACTTGATTTGATAATTTAAATGGAAAACTAGAGAGTGAAATTCAAGCAGATAAAACATCAGTGAAATTTTTTAGAGCTTTCTGCAATCTCAAATCTCGCCAGTAAAGTTTCTTTATATCTTCTAGACAACTTTGAAGATTTTTTACAGAAAAAATTTCATTATTTAATAAAGTTCTAATGATATCAACAAATTTTTCACAGCTAAATTCAAAGTTTTCCCCAATTAGAAGGAACTTTACATTTTGAGGACACAAAAATAATTGTTCAAATACTAAGTCTTTTGAACATTTTGACCACAAAGAAGCAAATTCCTTAGTTAATTCCTCAAAACATTCATTTGGAAAATGTACTACTATAGCAATATACAGATCTATAGTCAAAGAAATAAATGTTTTCTTCAAAGTGTTTGGAACTTCTTCGATTATTATTTGAGCAATTTCAGAACACAACAATGAAATGTCATCTTTAGGAAATTTAAAAGGTTTGCAATGGATTTCAGCACTTACACATTTCATTTTATATGACAAATAACTAACGTTATTAGTTTCAAAAGTATCATTATTTTCACTTTTAGATAAATGTAGAATTTTGCTTTTAATGTCAGATTTCATTGCATCTAACAATAAATTTGTATCACACCACTCAGTAACTTTATTAACAGCAAGTTGAAATGAAATCTTAGTACACATCTCAATCACTGCCTTGTCAGTATCATCAGGTAGCAAAACATGAAAGAGGGTATCAATATCTTTACATGCACTATCAATGAGAGTGTGCACTTTGTAACGAATGTCATCATACATGCCAAGAATAAGAGGATCCAATAGCTTCAATATTTGTTGCTGCTTTGCATATTTATCCACACATCCAACACATTTTGATTTGTATTCGTCCATGTTCATCACCTCTTCAACTATGTTCAATTTTGCATTTGTAACTTCAGACCTCACTTTCCCAATAACTTTTGATGCTACACGTTCAGCAATGAAATCTGATGTTTTCTTTAAAGATGCTGGTTGGAGGAAAAAAAAGTTTTCTTCAAGTTCTGATTCCAATTGTTGTTTGGATGACAATGATGTTCCAGGTTGTTTTGTTGAAAATGGAGTGATCTTACGCACTTCTCGCTTATATCTCATGTCTTTAAGAAAGTTGAAAATAAGGACTTTGAATTCTATTAAATATGGACAGCAAGAATGAATAAGTTGTTTATCAATTATTGCCAAGGTGTCAAGGCCTTTACCAGAACTTTTCTCTGAATATTGAATTGTCATGGGTTGTAGCAATATATCATATTTCTTTGAATAATCTAATAAATCTATTAACCATCCGATTATAAGGCGAAGAAATACAATAGAATAAGTATCACTGAGTGGTAAATAATTCAGCCTGTAGATACCAATTAAAATTCTTAATGATTCTTGTACATGTTCCAAATGAATTGCTAAAGGATCCATCATACTTAGATACTCAACTATCCATGGAACTGTCAGAATAATATGGTTATCTTTTAAGGCTGTTTTAAGCAATTGAGGCAAATCCAGAGGTGGAATTTCATTTTTTCTAGCTTCTAAATGACAGTTAGCCACTTGAATAGGTATCTTTTGTCCTGCAGAATATGGCAAGAATTGCAAATATCCAAGAAATTTCCCTAAAAGACGTAAGGCATGCAACAAAAAAATATATTTATCTTTTAATGTGCCCAATGAGTTAAGTTCATCATCAGATAATATATCAATATTGTTCATTTCTAAAATTTTACAAACAAATATATTAAGCAAATGTTGGTTAAGAAGAGGAGATGAAGTTGCAGTGATTAATTCAGCAAAAAAACTTTGAATTCCATAGAAAGATGGTGAAGGAACTAATCCACCTACTTGAGAAGGAGTCAAAAATCTCTCTTGCAGTTTTTTAAATTTGTCAGGGAAATTTTTCTGCATGTCACTGAGCACTTCATCATAGACTTCATTAACTTCAAAACACATACAACTAGCTATTAACTGAGACTGAAAGAGTCTTGCAAAATGATACATATTGACAGTGCTTCGTCCTAAATTAATAAGCTGTCTTGCTTTACGAGTGAATTTCTCATGGTGCTTTGTAGCTGTAGCATCCATTGGTTGCTCCTGCCACTCACGTAAGAGTTCATAAAATAAATCTCTCTGTTTTTTGAAGCTAATAAAGGAGTTATCATCAGGAAAGTTTATTCGACTGTCATCATCCAACTGAAAAGGTACACGTGTCAGAGATGGTAACAAAACAGACGAACTTTCTGATGCTTTACAATGTTGTGATAAATAAACAACTAATTGGGGAGAAAATTTACATAAATAAGGTATTTCCAGTAAAGCTGTAAGAGTAGTATTATCCAATAGATATAGAAGTTGACTTTGTTTACTCAACACAGATACAGCAAAATAAACACAATTATGAACTGAACAAAATATATTATTTTTTTTAGGTTTATCTTCTGCAGTTACTTTGGTGGTAATAAGTTCAAATAAAAAATACAAATCTGAAGTAATATTAGGAATGAAAAAATTTGAGAGCAGAAAGCTATAAATTTCAATGAAAACTGACAACTCTTCAAGTTTCGAAATATTTTCTGGATCAGGAAGAAGGTAAGCTTCAGAATAAATTTTTTCTTTGGACTCTTTTATATGAGTATTTTTAATTTCACTTTGATTGGTCGGTAGTTTTGACAATTGGTCCCTTGTCTGCTTCAAGAGATTTCTTTCATGTTTCAAATCAGATCTTTGCTCTTGAAATAGTTCTTGGGGTTTCTGGAACACATCACTTTGAACTTTACTGGAAGACATTTCAAAATGTGATTTCCCAAATTTCACTGAGCCACTGTTTATTACTTGTACTGGAGTTGGAGTTATTCTTCTTTTAGCTTTAATATCATCAACTTTAGCTCCAAGTGGAGGAAAAGCTTCCAGATTGTTTAGATCTGTTGTTATTAGGTTGTTATTCACAGCTGGAGATCTACAAGAATTATTTACAGTAGATGTAAGAGAAACAAATCTGTTCTTCTTAGCACCATCCTTTGAATACTTTTCTTTTCGTTTTGGTTGATATGAAGAGCAACCTAAGGTCAAGAATTGAACTTTTCTGTTAAAACTTTCCTTGTCATTTGAATGTTTTGGGTTATCTTTTGGTTTATAGGTAGGGATGAATATATTTAAAGATACATCTTTCGAATGTTGTGTAGCCAGCTGTAACAAGGAAGAAGCGTTTTTTTCTGGAATCAAATTATCTTCTTTTTTAATGGGCAAGGAATAAGAATCCTCAAAATTAGATTTAATAGTTACGGGTATTTCATTACTCTTCTCAATTTTTGATAACCATGAGCATTTTTCTTTCAAGTAGTTCAAGAAATATGGCACGAATTCCGAATTTTCCACATCTTTTAGTAATGAAATGTCCGATTTGTTAGATCTTAACCAATCAAATAAATGATTCACATTTATATGCCCAGATAAAATATTTTCTAATACAACCGCCATCACGAAACGTTTTTTCTCAGATAAAAAAAAATCTGCGTTTGGAAACGCATGTGTCTCAAAACATTTAAAATTTCAAATGAGTCAAACATCAAATTAAATATACTATAACAAAATTTGCTATCAAAACATCGTTAACCAAAACATACATCAATGCTGCCAGTGGAAAAACAAGTTTCCCGGTTCCGCATTGACAGTTGTTGCCAAACATGAAAAGAAAAACCGAGGTATGGGAAAAAATAAGGTACATATTTAGAAGTCTGATAGATAAAAAGAAAAAATAAGACCGGATAAGTAATGCGCGATTTCGTTGGCTTTCGTTTCTTATTTTTTACAGCATTGGAATTCAAATTCCTCTATTTTGGGGTTGCTATATTTGGCTCTCTATGAATTATTGGCTACTTTTCACATAATTACAATAAAAAACTGCAATGTATTGTATTTTTTGGATATGCTTTGTTGAGTATGCTGTGTTGAGTGTGTGTTTCAGTATGTGTGAATCTAATAACCTATTAAAAATATTGTGCATTTATTATTTATAACTTTACTACTGAACAATTTCAATGTTTTTTCAATTTTTGTTTGAATTTTAAGATATAAATATGTTTTTATTGCTTATTTGTTGTATACAAGTTCATTAGAAATATGGTATGTTTATAAAATAAAAATTAAGATTTAATTTTTAAAAATATTAAATGAAACTGGAAAAACAAATGTAGAACTCTAACTATATTGTAGACTTAAAATAGAGGAGTAAAATATTTTAATTTATTGATATATTTTTGATTATTTGCAATTTTTAGTAAATTTTTATTAATCTTTATAACATTTGAATCAGGTTTAGCAAATTTTTTCTAAACAGACACTTGAGGATTATTGTTACAAAATCCTTTTGACTTTTGCAGCTGAAATTAAATCATATTTTCATTTAGAGCAATATTCTTATATATATATATAGTATAATAAAATGAAAAAAAAATAATAAGACAAAATTATACTACCCACAAAGCTAAATATGATAGAAAACAGATTCTAAGAAACATAACTAGAAAAATATTGATATATAATATAATAATTATATATATATATTATTCATAAAGAAAGAAAATTGTGTTTTATATTTATCTATATCATATTGACTGTTATAAAATGGTAGGAATTAGATGCATTGCCTTTTAAATACTGTTTAGAATTAAAATTATTTTCAGCTTATGCTAAACAAAAATTGACTTGAATTCCATATAATTTTTCAGTTAAAAAACAGTCCAAAATTATGTTTATATTGTGATTTAGCTAATATATAAAGGGTATAATTTATTAAAAGCTTTTATTTAACTTACAATGTATGTATGTATGTATGTATGTAATTTGTTCGGGTGGAATCTTGCAACTCAATTTTGAAGCTGATATCTTCCTCCCATTGAGCTGAAATTTTGTATACACGTTTAGTTTGGATGACAATGCATGTTTTGACCATTTATATTCCGATATTGCAATTAATTAAAAAGATATTAATTAAAAACGTTAAACTAGTTTTGGGCGCCAACTTGGATATATCTGCATTGTTGTAATAATTTTATTGTTACAACAATGACAAAAGTTGGCGTCGAAAATCGGTTTTCAGCCAAACTGGAATTTCATAACGTTGCGCTATTGATAGTATTAATTAACTTTGTCTAAAAAATAATTACATTTCTACAACGTAAAAATAATCTAATTTTTACAACGCATGCAATTTTTTTACAAATTTCTATCTATTTCTTGGATTTAAATTCAAAACAAAAAAGTAGAGCTATTTTTCAAGTAGATTGGTACATTGTATACTTTTCTCAACGCTGCCAAGTTAAACTGAGATAGAGTATTGAAGAAATTCTTTAAAAAATTTATATAACTTTAATCTATGAAACTGAGACAAAAAATAATTACAGAATCGGAAAGATCATTTTTTTATGTATCTTACCCATCAAAAAGGAATCTGCTAGGAAAACAATAAGAGAAAAATATTATCTATAAATGCAATATATTTTCGATTAAAAAAATAATTTTATAATGAAATGAAAGAATTTTTTAAAGAAATTTTCTAATTTTAAGCCTACAAGTAATTTAAATATACCTCATTTTATGACCAATAATCTAAACACACACTACGACATGTGTCCTTAAATTTAATTACAAATAGAATCTGTTAATTTTATTTGAGTTTTTTTTGTTTGAAAAATTACGGCAATTTTGTTTCCCTAGATGAGTTAGGCACATTGTAAAACCAGCTCAAGGTTATTTATATTCATAAAATGTGCCAAAAGAGAATAATTTGCAAAATGACCTGAAATATTTTAAAAATAAGGAGAGAAAAAAATCAAATTTTAGAAGAAACATTTCGTTAAATAGGAAATGTACTTCGCTATTTGGAGTTGTTTTACGATGAAAAGAGTAATATGTGCTTGGTTCCAGGAAAAAGTTCTTAAAATAGAGAAATTCCCAAAATAGAAGTTCGTTACATGGAGATCTGACTGTATAAAAATAATGCGATGTTTAATTATTTTTTCAAAATCAAGTTTCTAAAGATAACCTGAGCAATTAAAAAAATAGATTCTTACGTAGAAGATATTCAATGTCCAGCAAAAAATTATTATTTGATAAAACTTTCTTTTTTGATTACAACATGCGTTTTGAATCTTAAGCATTTTATTGATAAATACAAATATTTAAATGCCTTTTGAAGTTTTTTAATAAATAACTAAAATTTTCTTCTAATATGTTAGAGAAATATATCCCTTATCTTCAAAATATTTCAAATAAATAATATATTCTTTAAGTTTTTCAAAAATAGTCAAAATTTTAATTACACATCTAATAACGTTGTCATTTATGAAGATATATATATAATCTCACTAAACCTTTTTTTCGTGTGTAGAACAATGTTACCCAAAATCTGCACGAAGATTGAAAAAATTGCTTAAAAATTACGGATTTAAAAAAATTGTGTTTTTAGTCTAATACCCCCCCCCCCCTTTTGCGAGAATTAATTCAGCTAAACCAGGGATGGTGAACCAGCGTTCAATGAGTTGAACAGGCTGAGAAACCTGTCCAGCGATAACTAAAAAGTAAAAAATAAATTAAAAGTAAAAAAACTTTTTTAAGAACAAGCTTTTATTTAAACGCGCTAAAAAGAATAAAATCAACTTTTCCTTTAAAACTTTTTTTACTATCAACTTATAACGTCATTACACAATTTGTCTCGAGATTTACCTGTGTAGATAAACAAGTAAAATAAATAACTTGACCTGATTGATTTTAGTTTTTAAAAATTCAAACTAAGTAAATATGAGTACTTAAATATTGCGACAAGCTTTTATATCATATAAATTGTGTAATGACGTTATAAGTTGATAGTAAAAAAAGTTTTAAAGGAAAAGTTTATTTTATTCTTTTTAGCGCGTTTAAATAAAAGCTTGTTCTTAAAAAAGTTTTTTTACTTTTAATTTATTTTTCAGTTCTGTTCTTACTTTGTTGAAAATTCATTATAACCATTGTTCACAATAAGATTCATATTTCAGCTATGCTTAAAACGTGTGATTAAACTTAAAATTCTGTAGTATAAAACTGAAAACATTTTTAAAAAATTATTAAAAAGTATAGTATTATAATCATTTCAATCATCAGTAGTATTGATGTACTTTTTTTTAAAAAAAAATTTAAAGTAAATTTCATGAAACAGTACTATTATTATTATTATTTAGCTATATTGAGTAGAGATCATTTTAAAATAAGTTTTCAGTACTTCAAAATTAATTATTAATGGCAGGAAAAAAATGATAAATTTTCAAAATACCTTAATGTATATTTTGCTTGGAACACATATTCCAGTAAAAACGAGGTTTTGTTATAGGTTTTAGAAAAAAAAGCTTTTTTCATACAGAATTCTTTTTTTAAAAAAATAAGATTTCTAATAATAAGAATATATTATTACATGACAGTGGCTGTTTTCTTTCATTGAATTATAATTTCTTGAAATAAAAATTTGAATTTGATGTATTGAGATATACAAATTATAAATATTTGTTTTAAAAAATGAGATTGATTTTTCCTGAAAATTTTACTTTAATGAAGAAAAATTTATAAGTTTTTCTTTATCCTTTTTCTTTTAAATTTGGGGGTTGTTAAAAAGAAAGATTAATACATTTTTTTTCTCTCACATGTTTAATTCCTTTAATAATTTCCTTTGAACTTGATTGTACATTATCCCAAATTTCCAGTTACTGTTCCGAATGTTCAGTGCTTGCTTCAATTTTTCACTACTCGGTTTTAGTCCCAAATTTATAGCATATATTTTTTTAATTATCAATGCTACACTGTCCAGAAATGCCTTCACTTAGTCCAATAAGATGTGCCAATTTCAGAGGTAGATGGAAATATAACTGCATATTTTAATAAGAACCTGAAGTTATAATTGTTCAAATGTTTAAAACTGTCAGAGTTCCTCATTTTTTTCCCTGGCACTAAGGCTGTAACTTAGCCAGTATTTAGCACCATGAACAATTCAGCAGCTTTTGTAACAAAACTGCCCTGACTTAAATAAGATCATAATAGAAAAAGATGCTCTGAAAAATATTCATACTTTTTATATTATGAAGGTACTTCAAAATAATTTAGAAGGGTTGCAGATTTATTATTTTTTTAAAAAATGAATACTGAATATTAATTTGTTCTTTATATAAGTATTAAAAACGTATCATTATTAACAAATAAAACAAAAATTGTTTGTTTGGGTATAAATATTTTTTGACCAACATACTACCTCCACACCACAGTAACTATAATAAAATAATTTATTTGTAAAAAAAAATATATATATATATATATTACATTTTGAACTTCAAAATCTTTATATTGAAGCAGCTATTCATTTTGAAATGGCATTTTTGATAGGAAGGAATAATATTTGCTCACTATTTCCTTAACTATTTTTTTTTTCAATATATATAAAATTTAGTGAGGAAGTATTTGATGTTATAATTTAATGTTGTGTGTGCGTTGAATAATTTTTTAAAAAATTGTTTCATATGTATAAAATTTCTATCAATATATGTATAAAATCTCAATAACTTGACATGCTATTCTTTGTATACGTTTTATGTGGATGACTTAATCAGATAACATTTCATTCTCCTAAATTCCACACCACCACACATTCACAACAGGAAGCTGTGATTTTTAGAATTTCAGTGTTGACTGAAATGTTATACTTCTTTGTGTATTCAGTTTCTTTTATTTTATTTAAACAAATATGTGAATGCAGTTTTTAAATTTCTTTTTTAAAACACTACTGTCTTTCCAACTCTAACTCAGGGATTATATTTCTGAAATTTTAAAAGCATTTTAATAAATTGGGTACAATTCAGGATTAATTAGAATTTTAAAACTTATTGCTGAAGTTATTTTAAAGTTCAGATTTTAGATAATTTCCACAGCCATATACTATTTCAAATTTAATGTATTATTGAACATTCTGTGCCTGGACAAATTATGCTCACAAAAGGGAAAATCACTACCTTAGTTTACTAGAAGAAAGTGGCAAAATCTTTGCTGTGTGTAACTCAGTAACTTTAAATTAAGCACATGAAAACTGAAAATGGATGATATTGGATTACTCCAATAATTCTCAGTTCTATTAAAAAAAAAATTAATCAAAATAATGGTTGAATGTAAATTTAATTTGTCGTTCTTTTTTTTTCTCTTTCACTATTTACATTTATTTCAAAGTGAATGCTTTTTCATACTTTTGATTTTTCTATCATGTTTCTATTCAAATTAACTTTTCTGATATTTTATTTGGAGGATTGCTATAAAAGAGACGAAAGTGTGGTTCTACAACATGATAATTGGATCCTCCAAGACCAGGAAATGGAATGAAGTTTAGGACCACTCCCTAAAATACTTTCCTTTGAAATTTCTCACTCATCTCATGATTCACATGGGGGCTATTTTACGACACCAACCCTTGAATACAAACGACTCCTGACACTGACCAGTGAGGTTGACCTCTTCTATAGATCGCCTCACATCGACAGCTCAACGGAATCGACCGGATTCGCCTCGGCGACACCCGTCTCTACCCTTCCGGCTATTAGTGCATCTGTTATCTATAGCCCTTTTAAGGGCTCATAATTAGAGTAGACACTTACTCTCCCCCTCTCTCCTCTTGATCACGACTCGGAATGCCTCTGGACAAAATCTCTCGGACATGGAACGATCTCCCATCAAGTCACCGACTTCTCCTATTCAACGATCCACATGTGAACAGCAAGCATACGCCAAGTCACAGATAGAGCGAATGATACGCATCCAGTCGTACAAGCTTGCCATCGTAGAGGATCTCAAGAAGTACCCAGACTACGAGGAAGATCACTTCTATCAGAACGCATTGATGGAACTACAAGACATAGAAAACTCCATGCAATTAGCGGTGAGTGACTGACTCCTTTCCCTCTTGTACTACCCCTGGCTGCCCATTTCATGACTTACCCCCTACTACAAGTCCATTTACTACCCCGAAAAATTCGCCAAAGGTTTCTCCCATTAAAACTAACTCAAAACGTAAAGATTCTGATGAATTTCAACTTCCCAGGAAGACCACCAAAAGATCCCTTTTTGATCAACCATCAACTTGTAGTTTGCAAATCTCTCCGAATAAATATTCGGCGCTCGCTAACTGCCCGCAAGAAAATCCAGATTCCGGTGCGCCTAAGCCAACCGCCCCTCGCTTCCCCACGCCGCCATTGGCCACTGGCCCCGCCGCCACAAGCCCTAATGCGGCACAGTCACCGAACCCTCTGCCACCTCCTGTAATGCTTAAAATTACTGATACCTACAGGAGCCACGTAAAAACCTTAACTGCCCACTATCCCAAGCTCAGAATGCGCCTGACTGGCGACTTACTTAAGTTATACCCAGATGATTTTGATCAGCACCATAATTTAATTAAGCTGCTAAAAACCCTTAACTATCAATTTTACGTCATAAAACCGAAAACTGAAAGGCCTATCAAAGTAGTGATAAAAGGCTTGCCTAAAATCACGAAAACTGAGGAAATCAAAACCAACCTTGAAGAATTAGGTTTTTCGCCTGAGAAGGTGAATCAACTCATTGGCCGAAGGACTAAGCAAGCTCTCCCGGTATATCTGATAACCCTCCCCAGAAACTTCACCAATGCAAAAATTTTCGACCTGAAAACCCTAAACTATTGGAGCGTAAGAGTGGAAGGATATGATGGAAGAGGTGTAACGCAATGTTACACATGTAACACATTCCATCACAGTGCAGAAAACTGCCACATGACCCCTCGTTGCCTAAAATGTGGCGAAGCTCACATAACTAGAGATTGCCCCATAAAGCAAAGGCTAGAGACCGCGTACTGCATAAACTGCCAAATATACGACCACATGGCCAACTGGAAAGGATGCCCCTGCTTCCCTAAGCCCCCTAAGGGCGCTCCCAAAAATAATAGAAACTCCTATACTAACATTTATAATAGCTTAATTCGTCCCAACATCTCTTACGCTCAAGCAGCTGCCTTTACCTCTAACTCCAAAAACAAACAACAGATGGCACCACCAAAATCTGGATTTTCAGCACAAACTGAGACCAGCAATAACTCTACCCCCAATAATATGAATATGCAAAATTACAATATGCCTGGAAATAACTTTAACAATAACTTCCTTAATAATGGAAATTAATTTTAATTTACAAACAACCCTACAAATGACCATGCAATGTTTAATTCAATTATCTCAGTTCACCCAGGCAATGTGCAGTACCCCAAACCTAATGAATAATTACAACCAAGTTCAAAACGCAAGCAATAACCCCAATCAGATGTACGCCTTAATAGAGGCTTCCTGCAATAATAACAATGTTTAATCAACTCCCCGTAGGTCTCAGCTTGTGTTCATGGAACGCAAACGGTCTGCTAAGACGCAACGTGGAATTGCGAATTTTTATAGAGAAGCACTTCCCCGACCTTTTTCTTATTCAAGAAACCCACTTGAGACCAACGAATAATTTTAATATTGCCAACTATTGTTGTTATAGAAATGATCGTGTCACAGACGGACAGGC